>CM031896.1:7862872-7894757 GCA_018691285.1 Cucurbita argyrosperma subsp. sororia | reverse complement strand
AGTAGGCAAGGCCTCGGAGCTGACAGCTTTCATTTTTCTGGGGTCTTTTGGTGAGTCCCAATCTTTGTGTTTCTTGGTCGGCGATGAAGTTGTGGGTCGCCCCTGAGTCAACCAAGGTGCTCTTACTTGGTCGGGAGTTTATTGTTGCATCTACGAACATGAGCCCTTTCTCTATTATCTCCTTTGGGTCGACCTTCTGTTGGAGGGTTGACAAGAATTGAAGCGCACCCATTCGGGAGTTGTCCTGATCTTCCCTCCTGTCTGGCGTAGTCTTGACTCCTATGTCATTACTCTCTTCAATGGATACTTGGAGTGCACTGAGAGAGGCCCGATGAGGACAGTAGGACAGTCTATGGGGGCCTTTACACAACATGCATTGTAAAGGTGTCGTCGGGTAGTTCTTTTGAGGCTAAGGTCCTCGAGACGTCCTTGCTTGGTTATTCTGAGGAGGTCTATCTGTCCACCCACTTGGTCTGTCATTACTTCCGTTTAGTCTATTGGGGCCTTCATTTCGATGACCTGGCGGTCTATATGTTTTGCCCCCGGTGTTCGGGGCCTATGTCGTTTTTCTTTGGAAACTCGATTCGTTCCCAAAGTCTAGGAGTTTCTCGGCACTGGCAATTGCAGTAGCTAGATCTTGAACCTTTTTTTCATGTATTTTTGTTTTGGCCCACATTGTAACCCATTTATAAAGAAAAATACCTTATCTTTCTCTGATGTGCCCCTAATATCTAGCATCAGGGTCGAGAATTGTCTGACATAGTCCCTTATGCTTCCAGTTTGCTTCAGGGCTATTAGTTTTTCCATTGCCATGTGTTCTACGTTCTCGGGGAAGAATTGGTCCCTCAACTCTCTCTTGAGGGCTTCCCACGAGTCAATGGTGCACAATCCATTCTCGATGTCTTGCACCTTTGTATGCCACCAAAGTTTTGCATCGTCTATGAGATGCATTGAGGCTACTATCACTTTTATGCCGTCAGTACAAGCCGTTGTGACTTTGAAGTACTGTTCGACATCAAAGATGAAGTTCTCCAACTCTTTGCCATCCCAGTTCCCTTTGAAAGGTCTGGGGTCTAGGAACTTCAGTTTGTTGGATCCTGTATTAGTTTGTCCAGTCGTGACGTTCTCCATGGCTTTCATTGTCACCCCAATTTGGGTGTCGTCGACCATCTTTTCTTGGATGGCATCGATCGTTGTTCTGAATTCGTCAGCTAATCCATTGAACAAACTCATCATTGTATTTTGTAGCACATCGAACTCTTCGCCACGTCCCTCCTTGTGTGCGACAGAGCTATCGAGGCTACCAGAAGGTCTTGCTGCTCGTAAGAGCAACTCTTTCTTTGAGTGAGGCCACTCGAAATATTAGTTCTACGATTGGCTACCCATCCAGGCGGTTGCCCATTGCGTCGATTTGTACGACTTTTCCATTCAATTCCGTCACCTTGTAACTCGACTTTTCCATTCAATTCCGTCACCTTGTAACTCGACTTTTCCATTCAATTCCGTCACACCCTATAACTCGACTTTTCCATTCAATTCCGTCACCCTATAACTCGACTTTTCCATTCAATTTCGTCACCCTGTAACTCGACTTTTCCATTCAATTCCGTCACCCTGTAACTCGACTTATACATACCATAAACATTGAATGCGGAAGACTTCATTTAAATTCCATAAAACATAATGTAACGACCCAGATCCACCGCTAGCAGATATTGTTCTCTTTGGGCTTTCCCTTTCGGGCTTCCCCTCAAGGCTTTAAAACGCGTCTGCTAGGGTAAGGTTTCCACACCCTTATAAATGGTGATTTGTTCTCCTCCCCAACCAATGTGGGACATCACAATCCACCCCCCTTCGGGGCCCAGCGTCCTCACTGGCACTCTTTTCTTCCTCCAATCGATGTGGGAACGCCCCCAAATCCACCACCCTTTGTGGCCCAGCGTCCTTACTGGCACACCGCCTCGTGTCTAACCCCCTTCGGAGAACAGTGAGAAGGCTGGCACATCATCCGATGTTTGGCTGCGATGGTCCCTGCGGATGCTAACGCAATGTGATTTCTACCGAGTGCTCTGAATGTCAAAGTGAAGAAATTCAACCAAGCGCGGGTAAACGGCGGGAGTAACTATGACTCTCTTAAGGTAGCCAAATGCCTTGTCATCTAATTAGTGATGCGCATGAATGGATTAACAAGATTCCCACTGTCCCTATCTACTATCCAGCGAAACCACAACCAAGGGAACGGGCTTGGCAGAATATGCGGGGAAAGAAGACCCTGTTGAGCTTGACTCTAGTCCGACTTTGTGAAATGACTTGAGAGGTGTAGGATAAGTGGGAGCCGAAAGGTGAAAGTGAAATACCACTACTTTAACCAGATATGGCCACTACGAGTTTGTGGTGATGTCTTTTGGTCTCACCAATGCCCTAGCGGTATTTATGAAACTAATGAACCGAGTATTTAAAGAGTGCTTAGACTCATTTGTGATCGTGTTCATAGACGACATCTTGATATACTCGAAAACGGACCGAGAACACCAAGAGCACCTTCGCAAAACCTTAGCTATCCTAAGGGAGAACAAGTTGTATGCCAAATTCTCCAAGTGCGAATTTTGGCTACGACAGGTTTCGTTTCTAGGGCACGTAGTGTCTAAAGACGGAATTTTCGTGGACCCCAATAAGATAGAAGCTGTCACGAAGTGGAAACGCCCAACAACGGTCACCGAGATACGAAGTTTCTTGGGATTGGCGGGTTACTATCGAAGGTTTGTCCAGGACTTCGCTAGAATAGCCACGCCTCTCACCCAATTGACAAAAAAAGGTGTACCTTTTGTTTGAGACGATGCTTGTGAGGCCAGCTTTTAAGAGCTAAAACAAAGACTAGTATCCGCCTCAGTGCTCACAGTTCCAGAGAGTTCTGTGGGATACGTGATTTACAGTGATGCATCCAAAAAGGGGTTGGGTTGTGCACTGATGCAACTGTTCGGTTTTATGTCCTAAAACTCATAGTTTGTAAACAAAAACATATTCTATTTTCAATAAAGTTATTATTGTTGTTTATTCAGTAAAGATTGTTATTGAATAAAGTGAACTTTACGATCATTAATCTAAATCCAATAAACTAAAAACACTCTGGCTATAGTATGATTACTTGAACTATATATAGAGACATAAGAGTGGATCAAGTTCAAGTATATAGTCAAAATGATCTATAGTATAAGGATAAGGCTGAGTACCTTATTCTGGGGGCACTATGGATGCGGCCCACTTTTGTATATGATATAAACAATGTGATCACTAAATTGTACATGTGGAGACATGTGAGTGGGGGCATCCTATGCAATGAGTATTGCATATGATTGGACCATGAAGAAAACCACTCTCACTTTATAATGTCGTTTACTGTCGAGACTGATTTTCTTTTCATTCGATAACCTAGGTAACTCGGTTTTAATCCTGAGCTAACCATGAACTCCTGTTTATTCGGAATTATCCTTAGATTTGCATGGGTGAGAGTGGCTCTAGTTCGCCGACTCAATAGGCCTCCCATTTCAGGGGTAAGACTGGGTGAATGGCTGGGGACGTGGGGTGCAAGATGGAATTCACTCCTACTCACTTTTAGAGATAGAAGAAAGGTAGTTCCCTTAAGCACTGACTCCAGGTCTTGAACAAGGGGTCCCACCCTCCCATTGGCCTGAGAGGGATTCGATTTACTGGTTGGACCACAAACCAATTGTTCATTAGAGGATCAGTGAGACATAAGGAACAAGAAGTAACTTTAGGGGTAAAACGGTAAATTGACCCAACTCTAGTTACGAACAACCTGTGAAGGATCGACTTACTAATCATGGTTATATCAAATGGACAGAAATATATCTATAGTGAGGGGAGTGCAACTACTAGGTTATAGTGGAGTGTCCTAGTAGTTAACGAATGTTGGTTAACAAGGTTAATGAGTTTAGCCGGTTAATCTTGGATCGTTGGAGCCCATGGTCTATAGGTCCATTAGGTCCCTCTGCTAGCTTATATCGGACTAAACCATAGAACAGTGTGACGAGTGAGTTCGAAGTGTTCGAATTCAAATTAGGGAATATGCGCTACATATATACGATATATTTAACCGCATTTTTGTTTTATTTACGAATTAAACAAAAGGAAAGAATATGAGATATTTAAATAAGATTTAAATATTTTAATCAATTATGTGTCGGAATTGATTGGGATTGACATTTGAATTAATATTAAATATTAATTAAATAGTTTAATTATTCATTTAATGTTACTTTAATTCAATTATGTGTTGGGATTGACATTTGAATTAATATTAAATATTAATTAAATAGTTTAATTAATCATTTAATGTTACTTTAATTTGAAATTCATTATTGAAATTAATTGTTGACTTCATTTAATGGAAAAATTATGTTAGTGGAATTTTGAGGTGTCAAAATTTGGTTTAACCAAACTTGCATGCTTGCCAAATAAACCCCACAAGTTTGAGTGGAATTTTGAGTGTCAAAATTTGGTTAACTCAAACATGCATGCTTGCCACGTAATCCCGAACATTTGAGTGGAATTTTAAGTGTCAAAATTTGGTGATCTCAAATTCGCATGAACATGCAAACATGACTCTCTAAATAGAGTGATCATGGTACATGGAAGGTCTTCTTCTTCTTGGTGAAAAACCTTGAGAAAAACCTCTCACAAACACTCTCTTCATATATACAAAATCCCTCCCAAGTTTAGTCACTCACCAGATTTCACAATCCCGTTCTAAGGCTGGAGGATAGTGGAGAAGACACTAATGGTGGTTCGAAACCGGTTCGTGAGGAAAAAGAAGTTTGAACTACAAAAGGTTAGTATTCAAACTCATTAAGTTTTAATACTTATGAACATGCTAGTTATTTACTATAATTGATGTTCTAAAAGTGCCTAAGATCCAAATTGCTTCCGCATGTGTTATATTAACACCATCAGCAACATGGCAAGGTTGTTGCGTACGCGTCACGCCAACTAAAGGATTACGAGAAAAAATCTCCTACACATGATTTGGAGCTGACAGCAGTAGTGTTCGCGTTAAAAATTTGGCGACACTACCTGCATAGCGAAAAGACCCAGATCTACACGGACCACAAAAGCCTAAAATATTTTTTCACACAAAAAGAATTGAACATGAGGCAATGTAGATGGTTAGAGCTGGTAAAAGATTACGACATAGACATCCAGTACCACCCTGAAAAAGCAAACATAGTCGCTGATGCACTGAGTCAAAAAGCAGTACACTCGTCGACCCTCATCACCAGGGAGCCACGAGTGCGAACTGATTTTGAACGGGCTGATATAGCGGTAGTAACCAAAGAAGTTGCAGCCCAAATAGCCTGACTGACAGTGCGCCCCACGCTCAGACAAAGGAACATAGACTCACAACGTGGGGATCCAAGCCTAAGTAAAATCCTAGACCAATTGGAAGTAGGCCCAGTGGACGGATTCTCTAAGTCAACAGATGACGGATTATTATGTCAAGGGCGTTTATGTGTCCCACCCATGAGCGAAATAAAGAATGAAATCCTATCTGAGGCACACAACTCAACCTTCTCGATACATCCGGGTGGAACAAAGATGTATCAAGACTTGAAACAACACTTCTGGTGGCAAAGTATGAAAAAGGATATCGCGGAGTACGTGAGTAAGTGTCTGGTGTGCCAACAAGTAAAAGCCCCTAGGCAGAAAACCGCCGGGCTACTACAACCTCTAAGTATACCGGAATGAAAATGGGAAAACATTGCCATGGATTTCATAGTAGGTCTACCTAAAACATTAAAGGGCTATACGGTAATCTGGGTGGTCGTGGATCGTTTGACAAAGTCGACTTACTTCCTACCGGGTAAGGCAACATATATAGTAGAAAATTGGCCCAACTGTATGTTAAAGAAATTGTGAGGTTGCATGGAGTACCGGTGTCAATTGTGTTGGATCGCGACCCGCGTTTTACGTCGGCCTTTTGGTGCGGACTCCAAAAAGCGTTGGGTACCCGCCTCGACTTTAGCACCGCCTTCCACCGACAAACGGATGGCCAAATGGAATGATTAAACCAAATTCTGGAAGACATGCTTCGGGCACGCGTTATGGATTTCACAGGGAGTTGGGACACCAAACTGCACTTAATGGAATTCTCTTACAATAACAGCTTCCAAGCAACCATCGGGATGGCACCCTTTGAAGCGTTGTATGGAAAATGATGTAGATCCCCATTGTGCTGGGACGAAGTAGGAGAACGAGAACTGGTAGGACCCGAGCTGGTCCACGTCACCAATGAGGCAATACAGAAAATTAGAGTAAGAATGCGTACCGCACAGAGTAGGCAAAAGAGTTACGCCGACGTTAGGCGTAGGAATTTAGAGTTCGAAGAGGGGGACCCAGTGTTCCTAAAAGTAGCTCCCATGAAAGGTATTCTAAGATTCGGACGCAAGGGAAAGCTTAGCCCCCGATTCATTGGACCGTTCGAAATTTTAGAAAGAGTAGGTTCGGTAGCTTACAAACTAGCTATACCACCTTCACTTTCAAGCGTACACGATGTATTTCATGTGTCCATGTTAAGGAAATATATTGCAGACCCGACGCATGTAATAGGCTACAAACCTCTCGAAATCGAGGAAGATTTAAGTTATCAGGAGAAACCGATTAGAATCCTAGGCTGAGAAGTGAAAGCCTTACGTAACAGAAACATAGGTTTCGTTAAGGTAGTGTGACGTAACCACCAAATCGAGGAATCTACGTGGGAACGAAAGGAGGAAATAAAGGAAAAATATCCCGAGTTGATCCACGAGTTCGAGACTTTCGAGGACGAAAGTTCTTTTTAGGGGTAGGTAATGTAATAGCCCGAAATAATAATAATAATAATAAATAAATAAACAAATAAAAATAATTAAAAAAAAATATACGTTAAAATAATAAAAATAATAATAAGTCATAATTAAATAACTAAAAATGATTACTTAAAAATAAAAATAAAAATAAAATTTACCGACCTCTCTCCACTAACCTATGGTCCCAACCACATCCTCTTTCCTCAACCCCATCAGATCACAGTTCAAATAAATAGAAAAAAATGTCAAATTTGAGAAAAAGTAAAATGGTGTTTCAACAAGGATATGATGCAAATCTAGCTGGAGAGATTTTGGTCTGCCCTAAAATCGTATCTCAGATTTCCTTTATAGTTATAGTTACAAGAAATCAATTTATCTTCTTTCTTATTTTACTGATCATGTAATAATCTAATCCCATATTAATTGTATAACATGAAATACGGTAAATTGCATGAAACATAACCCCACTAGGAATATGTATGATATGAAATACGGTAAATTGCATGAAACATAACCCCACTAGGAATATGTATGATATGTAAAGAAATGAGAATGAGAATGACATGTAAGCATGAAAACGTGACAGGTGGTTATGTTCATTAATGATAACTGTACGACTAGTGGGACCTCATGCATATTGTGTGTTCATGCATTTGGGGGATACCCCTATCCCATCACGAGGGTATGGACGAGTACATCCAATGGCAGGACAATAATCGTTATGCATTGCATAGCGCTGCCGTAACGGTTCTAGTTTTAACGGGTCCCGGCATAAGGGGCTCCCAGAGTAGAACCGTCACGGCAACGCTATGCTCTAGCTGGTGAGCCCATACTCACACGTATGGACTATGTGTAGAGTATATGGTACACGTCCACGATTACCCATTAGGATTACACCGTAGGGAAACCAAAACGAAACGAAATGAAACGATAGGTCCCATCATTTCATTGCATGTGTTTGTCGCATAACCCCGATAGGGGGTCACTTACTAAGTATTCTAGAAATACTCAAGTCTCGTGCTACTTTACTTTTGCAGATAAGGGCAAGGCACCCATGTGACAACGACGGCGACATCGTACCCCCGGGACCGTGGCACATGCATAGGATAGACGTTTGTTTTTTTCATTTCATAGCCTAGGCTGAATTCGGTTTGCTTCATTAGTATAGGTTAGTATAGGTTGAAATATATTCGCATAATAAACCATAAGGTAGATTAAAACGTTCATTTTGGGATTTGTTGTTTTTCCTTTATTTCAATAATGTTCTTTTTCTTTCTTTCCCTTGTAACCATTTTCTCTTTCACGAGGTAATAAAAGGCGAGTGTAAGTCGCGTTTATGAACAAGGCCCATTTAATGTATATTCCGTATTTCAAGGTATAGTAATGACCTTAGATTAAATAGGTAAAATTTAGGGTCGTTACACATAGCTTTTATCTTAAAACACAGCCATGGACTTACGTGTTTCGAAAACATCTTTAAAACGACACAACAAAAGACTAAATAAAATGAATAAGAATTTAAGTTAAAAAAACATCATATTCTAGCCTAAAACTAAGAAAATAAATATCACTACCCTATGCATGTGCCATGGTCTCGAGTTGCGATGTCGTCGTCAGCCGTACATGAATGCCTTGTCTTAACCTGAAAAATGTAGTAGTACATGACTTGAGTATTCAAAGAAATACTCAGTAAGTGACCCCACTATTGGGGTTAAATGCAACAATCACATGCAATGAAATCATGGGATCTATCTTTCGTTTCGTTTCGTTTTCCCTACGGTGCTGTCCTAACGGGTAATTGTGGACATGTACCATATACTCTACACACATCCCATACGTGCGAGTATGGGCTCACCAGCTAGTTTGCACACCGCTGGGCCACTTTCCTTATCCGCTGGGCATACTCTGGGAGCCCCTTATGCCAGGACCCATTAAAACTAGTAACCATCATGGCAGTGCTATGCAAAGCATAATGATCGTTGTCCTGCCATTGGATGTACGCATCCATACCCTCGTGATGGGATAGAGGTATCCCCCCAGATGCATGAACACACATAATGCATGAGGTCCCCACTACTTCTACATTTATCATTAATGAACGTAACCCCCCTGTCACGTTCCATGCTTCATGTCCTTCTCATTTTCAATTTACATTTCATACATATTCCTATCGGGGTTATGATTCCAGACAGTTTACCGTATTTCATGTCATACAATTCATGTTGTTTACATTCAAACATTCCATATAATCATGTCATAACCATTCAAGAACAACATATCGTTACATGCATTACACATCACATCAGACTAAACAGCATACATAGCATACATTCACGTTCACATGACTACGTACTTAAGCACAATAATCTAGCATACAATGTATCATTTCATAAACAAGTCATAACGTAAACACTTCATAGTCATATCGTTCTCTAACTTACCATAGCCTTAACGTTCTTATACCTATCACAGACATATCATTACGTAACTTACCTTAGTCATATCATCACAAGAACGTATCCTAACGCTATCGTTCTATCAATCTATCACAAACCTATCCCTTTCTACCCATAACCTAACCGTATTCTTTCATCAATCTCTCCTATCCATAGCACTCCGGTATGTAACCTAACCTTAACGTTTCATGAACGTGTCTTACTCCTATCGTTACATTTCGTTTTGTGCATCCTTCTCGTATCCTATCTCAAACATATCCTTGAGCACATCGTACCATAATTATTATCATACAATCCACATATTATAACATAACATAACATATAGGAAGCATATCGATCCACAGACAATTCACACATATCAATATATATGACACATGCAGAACCACAGGGCACGTGTCTGTTGACTTTTTGGCCCTTAATCTCAAATTAATTAATTTTAATTAATTAATTAATTGATGTTTTGATGATAACAAACCTACCTTCAATTATTAACCATTCTCAGTATTTTTTCCACAGTGTAAGGTTGGGAATAACGATTTCAACGTCTTTTTTAGTTCACTCAAATTAGAGATAAAACGAAGAAGTTTCAGTCAAAACAAGATACCTGACGTGATGATGTGGCTGCAAAATTGACATCATGGACCAATCAAATTCAAAATAAGATACCTGACGTGATGATGTGGTGACAAAATTGACATCATGTACCAGCGACAAAATTGACATCAGAGACCAATCGAAGTATGACATTTATAAATTTGGTAAGGTAACAAATGGTGGAGTTTTCAATTACATTTATAAAAGATTTCCATTACTTTTAAATTAGAAGAGGAGTATTTGAATTATAAAATCATTTCAATTACATTTTTAAAAGTTTTCGATTACTTTTAAATGGAAACAAATTATAATGATTTCATTTACATTTATGAAAACTAGTTGTTACTTTTAAATGAAAAAAAAAAATTATAATAATTTTATTTAAATTTATGAAAACTAGTTGTTACTTTTAAATCGAAAGAAATTATAATGATTTCATTTAAGAAAATTGTTTTAATTACAAAATCATTCAATTACATTTATAATGATTTCAATTAGATTTATAAAACTTTTCAATTATTTTTAAAACTTTACCCACATTATTTTCATTAACATTTTTTTATTATATTATTAGATTTCAATATGTTATATATATATATATTTAAATTTAAATGTAACAAGTGTCTATAATTTTTTACGATAAATTTAAAAATAAATCAATATTATTTTTCGTGGTCCACGTTTCGGTTCACGTTTTAGTGGTCCGTATCAATTCCTATTTTTACAACTTGATCCCTATTTAAACTCATCATCTTTTTGTATTTTTTAAGAACACAACACACAGAACATTTCAAAATACACAAGTTTCATAGTTTCCTCGATCTAATTTTTTTTTTAAATCCTCCATTATTGCTCTCTCCAAAGCTTCCCATTCTATTTCTTTTTTATTGTTGCTCTCTCAAAAGCTTCCCATTCTATTTCTTTTTTATCTTATTCTACATGTCTATTGTATTGTATTGTGAGAAAATTGTAAATCTATTACTTCAGAGAGTTGTGGTGTATTTCTATAAGATTTCAGACAATTGTACCGGTTTGATTCTGAGCTGTAGAAAGGATTGAGTTTGCTCTTGAAGTCGTAAAAAGAGCGGTGTACCGGTTTGATCCTGAGCTGTGGAAAAGATTAAGTTTGCTCTTGAACTTGTAAAAAGAGCGGTGTACCGGTTTGATCCTGAGCCGTGGAAAGGATTGAGTTTGCTCTTGCACTCGTAAAAGGAGTGGTGTAGCGGTTCGTCTCTGATATGAGGAAAGAGTCAAAAAGTTTTATTCAAATTCCTGAGAGGTGCTTGGGGAGTGGAGTAGGTCGAGTTTAACCAAACCATGTTATATTTTCTAACCATTTTTCTATATAAATTCTAAATTATTGTTAAGTTTTATTGCATGGTATCAAGTTTGATTGTTATTAAAAAAAAAATTAATAATTACATTGTTGAAACCCTATACACCCCCTCTAAGGTTGTCATATCGATCCAACAGTGTCAACATCAAATATAACTATGTCGATAGTAAGGTCACTTACCTGGCTAGCTTAAGTCGTTGTCACAAATATATCTTTAATGAAAGTTCGATTCCGTCCTTTGAAATCTGAGTCAACCTATATGAGCTCATGACATCGGTTTAAAGTTTGAACTCTATAAAATTATTTCTCTAATTTACCTTGGCCAACTCAAAATTCTGATATTTACACAAAATTTAAAGGAGCTCACTATCCCTTGATATTGACTGTTTTATTGATAAATTCTATTCAAATCTTTCCTCAATCTCCCTTCCTCTCTCTCTAATCATTTTCATTATGTAAATAGGTTTTTCAACTGTCTAAACGGATATTACTGGCCAATTTTAAGTTGATTGTTCTGGTATAACTTAACAGATATTACTGGCCAATTTTAAGTTGAGTGTTCTGGTATAACTTAAAATGCTAACAAAAATCTAATCGATTGGATATGAGATCTGAATATTACATACCTCTTAAAATATGAAAGAAAATTTATCCTAAATTAAATTTTTATAATGGGTTGAGGAGAGATAATTGTGGGGGAGGGATGAGAGGTTAGTGGAGAGAAGTGGGAAAAGATTTTTTTTTTTTTTTTTTTTAATTTAAATTTAAATTATTTATTTATTTATTAAATTATTATTTTAATTATTTTTTATAATTTTTTATTTGTTTATTTATTTTTGGGCTATTACACACGGTTCTTCTAGTAAGCTTATGGTGTCAGGGTTCTTTGAGGAACAACATTTCCTCATCTATTAAAGTAAGCCGGTCGGCTTGTGATTTGGGTGTCGACTTTGTCGTCGACATAGTTTCGGTCTTTGCTATGTCACGAAGCTAACAAATCTTTGATACCACTTGTCACAATCGCACTCTTGATGACAGCGGACTTGCGATTGTGCGGCACTCACTTTCTAACGACAAGTGAGCTAAGCCAATTCTTTCTTACGTCGCCTACGGCCAAGTGACGTATGTTCGAGCCTCTGGCCTTGCTTTAAAATAAGGTTTTAGAAAACGAGGGTAGAGAGAGATTTTCGAAAGAGACGTTATATAAGCAAGCAAGAGAGTAACAACAACGGCTCACAATATATATAAGCTTGGGTAGGGAGAAGTTGACAACTAGTCATATCCCCCTACCGTACATTCTGAGGCATTTCATGTCTGGCAGGCCTAGATATGATTTTTCCGAAATGTCATACTCCTTAGAAATACAAAAGTAAAACACTAGAACATGGAAAAACATACAGGGTTTGGCTTGTCATGGGCATACGGCCATGGGCAACACGCCTTGGATGAGCATGACCGTGACACCCTAGACGTGATCTTGCCAAGCTCGAGATCTCAATTTTCCTTCACCATTTTCTTCTCAATTACAAGTGAGTTTGCTCAACTTTTCTTCTATAAACTTTTTACCCAACTAAACATAAGCTTTCAAGGATTTGGTTGGTGACTTTTTTATGTTCCTCGTTCGATTAAAATCATGAAAAACGTTTTGAAAAAAAATGAAAAAACAAATATTTACCAACATCCTCGTTGGCCAACGTCCTTTTATTCAATATAAATATGTTGCTAAAAGAAAGAAAATAGGAAGAAAACGACCGCTTATCTGTTTTTATTTATTTATTTATTTATTATTATATTTTTTTTAATAAAGAAATTGTATTACAACTCACAATTCAACACATATCACTATCCAAGAAGTCTTATTTCTTGGTTACCAATCAAAAAATGTTATTGATTAGGCTTTCTCTAAGGAAAACGATGAGCTTTAATTTAATGCAACTAGGATGAGAGATTCAACACCAAGGTGCAATACAAAATTGTGTTCTTAAGGCAACGGATCCAAAGCAAAGGTGTTAGCTTTAGAAATCAATGGAGTTCATAAATGGGGTTTTCTTGATTCTTCCTTTGGGCTTTGTTTTAGTTTTTGAGGTTTTGAAGAGATTGAATGGTTTGTATTATGCTGTGAAGTTGGGGAAGAAATGGGGTGAGCTTCCTCCTGGTGATCTCTCTTGGCCACTTCTTGGTTCTACTTTATCCTTCCTCAAATCTTTCACG
Source organism: Cucurbita argyrosperma subsp. sororia (assembly GCA_018691285.1). NCBI lineage: Eukaryota > Viridiplantae > Streptophyta > Magnoliopsida > Cucurbitales > Cucurbitaceae > Cucurbita > Cucurbita argyrosperma. Next base: position 7,881,300 of record CM031896.1, on the reverse strand, counting down.
GTTGGTCCACCTGAAAGCTTTATTCGTATATCATGTCTATTTGATCATAATTCAACAAAATATTCGTTGTTCTACCAAAATGCCTCTAATTTTGGGATGGCTGACTTAATGATTGCAATAGCTAGTTCAGAATAACTTTTTAAGTGCTTAAAAAAAATTTCATGTGCAATAATTGACTTCCATCATTATGATGTAACATAATTTAAATACTTGTGATAGAAACTAAACCAATATGAATAGGATCTTCGTTTTGTAGTTATATACCAATGATGTTTTGGATATATATATATATATATAGATATATTTGTTAGGAGAGGAACGGTTAAAGCAACATATTTTTTAGAATCCGTATACATAAGTGTGACGGGAGTTAAATCAATCCAAATTGATCTGTATTTTGTAGTTATAAGTGAATGAGGTATTCGAGAGAGTTGACTTTAAATAGTGTTAGATTTTTCTAATTTTTTCCTAGAGAATAGTTGAAGCAACCTATTTTAAAAAAATCAAACGAGCACATCTTTTAATTTTAACCTACGAGAATAACCGTACACATAAGTATGATAGGAGTGAAAGCAATCCTAACAAGTCAGTATTTTGTAGCTATGAGTGAATGAGGTGTTCAAGAGAGTTGACTACAAAGAGTGTGTTAAATTTTTTTAAACTTTTTTATTTGAGAAGAGTTGAAGTAACATATTTTAAAAAAATCAAACGAGCATGAATTTTTTAATTTTTACCTACAAGAATAACCGTACACGCAAGTGTGATAGGAGTGAAACCAATCTAAACAATATTTTGTAGTTAGAAGTGAATGAGGTGTTTGAGAGAGTTGACCATGTTTTTTTTTACCTTAATCTTTATTGAGGTAGGTATGGGAAAGTTGACATGTACAAGACTCACACGTTTGGGAGAGCAAGCATACTCGTCTGCAAACCTGAAATCTGTCGCCAAGTACTAATTGATGAAACCAAATTTGTTCCTAGTTATCCCGCCTGCATGAAAAGGTTATTTGGTAGAAAGTCACTGATCCGAGTCTCCAAGGCGGAGCACCAGAAGCTCCGACGGATGACAATGGCGCCGATCAGCGGGCATGCTGCGCTCGAGATGTACATCGATCATATTGAACACACAGTGATCAGTGGGTTGGAGGAATGGTCAAGCATGGAGAAGCCATTGAAGCTGTTGACAGAGATAAAAGAGCTTACCTTCAAACTTATTTGGAACATTTTTATGGGTTCAACTTCCATAGACTATACCACAAAAGAAATGGAGGCTTTGTATGATGATGTTGCACTTGGCTTATTCTGTTTCCCCATCAACTTTCCTGGCTTCAACTTCCATAAATCTCTCAAGGTAACCACTTTCTTTTCCTTCTAAATATGTATATTAGACGAGAATGTCACGGTTCAATCAGCTAAAATATTATACTATCTAGTACATGTTATAGATTCATATCTGAATAGTATATGTCTTACCCTGAAAAGTATCTTCTAACCTATGATATTTAGGTGATCCGTTTATGAATTGCAACTTTTGAAAAAATTTAATTATTTTTCAAAGCAAATCTTTTATCATGCAACATATAATGTAATAGCTCAAGCTTACCGCTAGTAGATATTATCTGCTTTGACTAGTTACGTATCGTCAGTTTCAGGGTTTTAAAGCGCGTATGCTAGGGAGAGGTTTCCACACCCTTATAAGAAATGTTTCGTTCCCCTCTCCAACTGATGTGGAATCTCATAATCCACTCCCTTGGAGACCAGTGTCCTCGTTGGGCTTTGATACCATTTGTAACCACTCAAGCTCACCACTAGATATTGTCCGCTTTAGCCCGTTACATATCATCGTCAACCTCACGATTTTAAAGTCCGTCTGCTAGAGAGAGGTTTTCACACCCTTATAAGGAATGTTTTGTTCCCCTCTTCAACCGATGTAGGATCTCACATATAAATTTTCCATCAATCCCATATATGATCGATTAACGAAAATAAATGTATGAATACAGGCTCGAAAAAGATTGTATGAAATACTTCTATCTATTGTGAATGAGAAGAGGTTAATGAAGAAAAGCAAAGGGAAAGTTGGGAAGCAAAAGATATGATGGATTTGATGATAGAAGTGGAAGATGAAGATGGTGAAGGGATGGACAATGAGACCATTACAGATTTGATTTTTGGTAAGTTATTTGCAGGCCATGAGACTTCAGCTTTCACTACAATGTGGGCAATTATATTTCTTACAGATCATCCACATATATTTCAAAGGGCCAAGGTTAGAGTTCTTTAATTTTCTAACTTGTTAACTGCATTCATTTGTCTAAATCTTATGATCTCTTTATTTTTCTTAGTTATTGCGTATTAATTTTGTCTCGAATACGTTTTTGGTCTCTTTAATTTTGTGATACAAGAATATTTGGCTCGTAGGCTAGAGTTGTGTAGTCTAAGGTTAGGAAATATACTTGTTTATCCAAAGTTATGGGGTTCACGACGACATGAATGTGATGTTCGAGTAAAAGAACAATATATGAATGAACCGAGACCATATCTAAATGATAAAAATTTCGATGACTAAATCATAAAAATTTCGTTAAACATGTTTGACCTAGAATGTAATAGCTCAATCTCATCGCTAGCAGATATTATCCTCTTTAGGCTTTTCCTTTCGGGATTCCCCTCAAGGTTTTTAAAACGCGTCTGCTAAGGAGAGGTTTTTCACACTCTTATAAAGTGTGTTTCGTTCTACTCCCCAAACAATGTGGGATCTCACAATCCATCCCCGTTCAGAGCCTAGCCTCCTTCTTGGCACTCATTCCCTTTCTCAATCGATTTGGGACCCCCCCCCCCCCCCCCCCAATCCACCCCTTTTGGGGCCAGCGTCCTTGTTGGCACACCGCCTCGTGTCCACCCTCTTCGGGGCTCAACCTCCTCGCTTTTCCATCACCCGGTGTCTGGCTCTAATACCATTTGTAACAGCCAAAGCTCATTGCTACTAGATATTGTCCTCTTTGTGGTTTCCCTTTTGGGCTTCCCCTCGAGGTTTTTAAAACGCGTCTATTAGAAAAAGGTTTCCACACCCTTATAAATAATGTTTAGTTCTCCTCCCGAACCGATGTGGGATCTCACAATATCATGGCAACAAAGTGGTTGGAGGTTGCCTCGGCCCATTGGTTAGGGTTGCTAGAGCAGTTCTCAGGCCTATCCATACCAAGTAGGGAGTTTGACCATTAGAAATGGTATCAGAGACAAATACTAGACGATGTACCAACGAGGAGATTGAGCCCTGAAGGGGGTGGACACAAGGCGGTGTGCCAGCAAGGATGTTGGATTCTGAAGGGGGTGGATTGAGTTGTCTCACATCGATTGGAGAAGGGAACGAGTGCCAGAGAAGACGTTGAGCCCCGAAGGGAGTGGACTGTGAGATCCCACATATGTTGAGGAGGAAATGAAACATTTTTTTATAAGGGTGTAAAAACCTCTTCTTAGCATAGCAGACGCTATTTAGGGAAAGCCAAAAGAGGACAATATTTGTTAGCGGTGCGCTTGGACTGTTATATGAAACAAACAAGTTACAAGACTTGTGTAGAAACTATTATACTCTACTGTGTTTTAGATTTTTTAGATGAAAATCTTACCCAGTTGTACACGCTCTTTATTAAGACCAATCATTAAAAATTACATGATAGAACACTTACACTATTTATTAAGACCAATCAATAAGAGATTACAACACTCTGTATAGAAACTATTATACTTAGTGTTTTGAATTTTTTGGATGAAATTCTTAGGGAGAGGTATAGGAGAGACTAGACAATTTATTCATAAAATATTTAAATATTTATTCAAAAAAATGTCTAAACCATTTTCTTAAAATAATTAGATATTTTTGTTCCTAAAATACCAATATTTTTCTTAAAATATATACACCTTCCTACAACTATGAGACTTGACTTACTAGGCGAGTGATATATTTTAACACTAATCTCTTGAAACTTTTACTACTAATATGTGCGTGAGGACAAAGCTTGCTAAAAAGTTTCAAGATAATTAGGAAATGTGGCTATGTCGTAGGAAATGCAAATAAATGTCGGGTCATCAATTAGGCCTCATTTCTTACAATAAACTTATCTAATCGGTAATAAATAAGAATTTTATTTTCTAATTTTGTTTCTAAAAATTAATTAAGCTACATGTTTTAGAATAAGAAACAAATAAGAGGCTAGAATTCGTTCATGCATATGGATTTGTGTTCATATAAATCTTAATCCCTTCGAAAAGCCGAGTGAAATTTAAGATATTGCTCTTTCTAATATTATTTTGGATGATTTTATCATTTTGATGGAAATTTTTAAGATTAATTTGTTTTAGGAAGAACAAGAAGATATCATTAGGCGAAGACCTTCAACACAAAAGGGTATAAATCTCGTCGAGTTTAAACAAATGAAATTTCTTTCTCTATATATTTTTATCTTCAATGTTGGCTAAGATGTTTAAATAAACTACATATCTAAAACATTGTTAATAACGAAATTCTGTATAATTGTAATATCTAGGTGATAGATGAGACGCTTCGTCTTAGTAGTATTGCATTTGCTACTTTTCGTGAGGCAACAACTGATATTAATATCAATGGTTAGTCATCAATGGAGAAAGCTCGGGTTATACGATATCCTTATTTTGATTGATCTCAATCCCGTTGTGCTAAAGAAGGTGAAATTGTATACTAAGCTTGCATTTTCATTTTTTAGGTAAACTTATACCAAAAGGATGGAAAGTTATACTTTGGCATCGAGGGCTGTACATGGATGAAGAGCTACATCCTTCCCCACAAGACTTCAATCCATCGAGATGGGATGTATGCAATCATTTTCCATATTTGCTATCCTTTGTTATTGATTTTGTTCTACTTAAAATCATATTCTACATGCAATAAATACATGAAATATAAATGGACTAAACAATAAATACATGCAATACTTCTAATTTTGTAGTTTAGTTTTCATTTGGTAGGTTAGAAATTACGAATTTTAAGTATAAGCTTTTATAACCTTGTTCTTAATTTCTCCGAGAGGTCTCATATCAGTGGAGATAATGTTCCTTACTCAAAATGTATTTTTTTCTCGCATGTTATATCAGTTGAGTGATTGTTTATAATCATTAATGTTATTTCTTATCATTTGATTATTTATGTTGAACAGGATTTTATAGGCAACCCCGGTGCTTTTACTCCGTTTGGATTAGGAGTCAGGTTGTGCCCTGGACGTGATCTTGCCAAGCTCGAGATCTCAATTTTCCTTCACCATTTTCTCCTCAATTACAAGTGAGTTTTCTCCAACTTTTCTTCTATAAACTTCTAACACAATTAAATATAAGCTTTTAAAAGATGTAGTTGGTGACATTTTTATGTTCCTGGTTCCATTTTTCATATAGAAAAATGTTTTGAAAAAATGAATAACAAGAACTATGAATAGTAACTATATGATTCTCAAGTTCATGATTCAAGAAATACACATTATCAAACATACCCTAATTTTTCACAATGTATTGTTAATATATACGTTTTTGGTGAACGTAGGATCCAGCGATATAATCCACAATGCCAATTGACTTATCTACCACTTCCTCATCCCAAAGACAAATGCCTTGCAAGAGTGCTGAAAGCTGCAGGAGAATGTGTATAAGTGCTTCTCAATCTTCTTTGGCCCAATAAATGAACTTTAGGATTATATTAAGCTTTTAAAATTTGGTATATGTTTGTAGGCATATGTATACTAATGTACTCATCAAAATTTAATAATTAATATTATTGTTAGGTTATGGAGTCGGCTTCTTATTCAATCTTTATAAAGTAGAGTTATATATGGTAAAATGTCATATGCAGTGAACAATAAACAATATGTAGAGTAAAAAGCTCGTAAAGCTATACATGGTATATAATTATATATAATAGATTTAATAGCGATGACATATAATTATATACAGTGATTATATCTCGTAAACTATATATAATAAAATGATCCATATATATATTCTTAGTAAAACTATATATAGAAAATTGAATCATATATATATATATATATACTTTAGTAAGTGTTTTGAAAATATATTTTATGCACGGTACCCTTCCAGTACCTTCCTTACTGGATATACTTGAAATTATCAATATAAACATTTAGCCTATACTTAAAATCATAGTCTACATGCAATAAATATAGGCCTAAACTAATAGAAAGGAGAAAGAATAACATTTTAGTCCTTGAGTATAACCGATCAAGTCCATCCTTCGTAGATATGGTCTTTTTTGGCTTGTTATGTATCGGTGTTAGCCTCACAATTTTAAAATGCATCTGCTAGGGAGAGGTTTCCACACCCTTATAAGAAATGGGTCGTTCCCCTCTTCAAACAATGGGATTGTTCCCCTCTTCAAACAACGTGGGATCCCATACTAAGTTTTAAATACAATTTCTATTTGGTCCTTCAATTTCAAAATGTTACCGTTTTACCTAGTTTAGTTTTCATTTAGTACTTAAATTTCAAAATGTTGCATTTTTACCCTTTATTTATTTTGGTACGATCTAGATTTTACACTTTTACTCATATTCGTAAATAATGCTCATTTTTTAGTGTCAAGTCTTTGACTTTTGATTAACTAGTTTAAAATAGTTATGATGTGGATCGTTAAAGTGAGCATAGCTGAAAATTCATGAATAAAAGTGTAAGATCTGGAATCTTATGGACCAAATGAAAACTGAACTTATAAATCTAAAGTAAAGATGTAATGTTTTAAAATTTAATGACGAAAATTGAAACTAAACTCAAAATTGAATGATAAAAATGTAACATTTTGAAACCTATAAATTAAATGGAAACTATACTAAAAATTTAGGGAAAAAAAAGGTATTTTTCTCTCCCGTTGTTAAACTATTTATATCCATTAATGTTGTTTCTTACCATTTGATTATTTATGTTGAACAAAATTTTATAGGCAATCCAGGTGCTTTTACCCCGTTTGGATTAGGAGTGAGGATGTGCCTTGGACGTGATCTTGCCAAGCTCGAGATCTCAATTTTCCTTCACTATTTTCTACTCAATTATAAGTGAGTTTGCTCCAACTTTTCTCTATGAACTTTTAACACAACTAAATATAAGCTTTTAAGGACTTGTTCGGTGACGTTTTTGTTGGATGATGAAAGTCTCATATCGGCTAATTTAGGGAATGATCATAGGTTTATAACTAAAGAATACTCTCTCCATTTCCATTGGTACGTGGCCTTTTGAGAAGCCCAAAGCAAAGCCCTAAATTTAGTCGTGCCAATCATTAACCAGAGGAAAGCCATGAGAGCTTATGCTCAAAGTGGACAATATCATATCATTGTGAAGATCCGTGATTCCTAACAATTTTTATGTTCCTCATTTCGTTTTTAATGGAAAAAAGCATTTTGAAAAAACGAAAAACAAGAACTAGTAACCAAATTATTCTTGAGTACAAAGTTCATAAAATAGGAGTATTATCGAACATACCCTAATTATTTCACAATATATCGTCAATATATACGTGTTTCATGAATGTAGGATCGAGCGTCATAATCCACAATGCCAATTGACTTATCTACCAATTCCTTATCCCAAAGACAAATGCTTGGCAAGAGTGCTGAAAACTACGTGACAACTACTACAAGTGCTTCTCAATCTTATTTATCCCAACAAATGAGCTTTATGATTGTATTAAGCTTTTAAAATATGGTATATGTTTGTGTGTATATGTGTACTTATGTACTCATCAAAATTTAATAATTAATACTTATAATCATGAAAGAATTTAATTTTGTACAAAACTTTTCAAGGTAGATATTTTTGCTACATTTCCTTCATCTATGAACATTGTATGTCCTTTGGACATCATGTCGTGATGTTTATTGTTTTCATATTTAAGATTTAACAATACGTATCAACTTCATGAATTCCGTTTTAGAACACATCGACCTTCACCTTATTTGGAAGAAGTTCTTCTCCATACTCACCGCTCACATCATCGTTTAGAGTCTTAAAAACATTCTCAACTTAGACATTTTCACCTAATTTTTTCTATTTTCAGATGGTAAATATTTCTCATGACATGGAGTGTGAATCTAATTCATATTTGAATTGAAACTGAGATAGTGATGCAAGTTCTTCCCCTTTGAATCAGATTGATTCATATATGAAAGATGTTGACAATAACTTCTTTCAAAATTGATTATTTGTCCCTTTGTGAACGTATGAATTGGATCGAGTAAATAGTTCGGCGAATGAATGAACTGGATCGAATTGGAAAATTGAAAGTTGTGGAGAACCATATACTATCAACCTCACCATCATCTGCATTATTTGCTTCCTGGATCCCTTTTCCACGATAAGAAGTCAAGAAGTCTTCAAGTAAATCATTTTTTCTCGGATTCTCTCCCTTTTTCTCGGCAGAAAAAAGCTCAAGTTATTCAGAATTGTTGGAATCCCACATTGACTCACAAAAGAGGAATATCATGGTATACTAAGGGATATTATTTCAATTGGCATGAGATCTTTTGAAAAAACCAAAAGTGAAGTCATGAGAACTTATGTGTAGAGTAGATAATATCATAATTGCAGAGATTACTTGTTCCTAACTAATATTTTGATCTGATGTAAAATAAAAATTTGAATAAATGACCTAATCCATTGTAGCCAATCTAATCTTGATATTTTAGGTTTGAATTGGGTTGTGTTGATTCTTTTTAGTTTGAATTGAAAAAATTTACAAAACATGTCAAAATTATCACAAAAGACAAAATGGGAAAAACTTAAATTTAATTAAGGAAAATGACATGAAATAAACAAAGGCATAGAAATCTTAATCACAAAAATTTCAAATCTTTTTCATTCCAACGAAAGTAAGCAATTAAAAATAATTTCTTCACATTGAAACTAAAGAATTTAAAATTATTCATTGAACTTTCTTCATTCCAAGCACAACGAATAGCCATCACAGCTGCCTCTTTACCAACATCATCGTTGACACTCTTTTTTCTTTATTCAATATATATGTTGCTGAAAGCAAGAAAAATAGGAAGAAAACGACCCCTTAACTGTTTTTGAATAAATAAAATCTATTACAACTCACAATTCAATTCATATCGCTATGCCAGAAGATTTATTTCTTTGTTGCCAATAAAAAAATATTATTGATTAGCTTTTCTCTTAAGAAAACGAGGTTCTTTAATTTATTACGACTAGGATGAGAGATTCAACACCAAGGGGCAATACAAAATTGTATTGACCAAAGGCAAGGGATCAAAAGCAAAGGTATTAGCGGAGCTTAATAAACTGCAAAATTCCAGTTTAAAGGAGAAATGGAAGAGAGAGTGAGAAAGAAAATTTTTGGTGTTAGCTCAATCAGACTCAGAGGATAGAGATTATAATCTCCGTCCCTATCCCCTGAAAATATTTGCTGGTATCACCACATCTAAATAGTGGTGAAAGTTCTCTGTTTATGTTTTATTTATAATCATTTACGGAATAGAGAGTTATGGAGAGAATGATAAAATGAAAGAATAATAAATGGATAAAAGATATCTGCATTTAATAAAAAAAAAAATACGTAAGTCATGATGTAAGATATTTGCCTATAATAAACGGTCAAATATGATACATATGTAAATCGTAATTCAAAGATAAATATCCGTAACACCTCCCCCCAAGCTGAGCGTCGAATTTGAACGAACGTGAAATTTGGATCTGAAAAATTCAAAGAGAGGTCGAGAAACACTTTTTATAAAGATGTCAGCAACTTTGAGCTGAGAAGTACATATTATGTGTTAAACTGAAGGGCTCTGATACCATTAGACTAAACCACCACACCTATATTTATAATAATTTACCAAACAGAGAACTAGGGTAAATTACAAATGATATGGAAAGAACAATAAGAGAAAAGAATAATAAATGGATACTCGATAAAAAGGCAAATAGGTAAGCCATAATGTAAGATATTTACCTATAATAAACGGTCAAATATAATGTATATAGTAAACCGTAATTCAAGCCTAAATATCCTAACACTCCCAACAAAACATTAATTTTTGTTGTTGACTAGTTTCATTCTCAGCTGCGGCTTGAATGGTAATTTAAAAATGTGAAAAGGTGGACAAGGATGTGGATGATCTCTAGAATCAGTTTTTGAAAATCAATATAAAGGTGATTAGTGTAAAATAGATTTATATCTTTACCCATCAACTTTCCTGGCTTCTAACTTCCACAAATCACTCAAGGTTTGCGGTTTTTCCTTTTACCTTTACTAGTCGATAATTGACGTGCATATTGATGGGAGAGGAGAACTGTAAGGATATAGAAACCTCTCCATAACATATGCGTCTTAAAAAGCTTGAGGAGAAGTCCGAGAAGAAAAGTGAAAAAGGACAATATCAGATAGTGGATTTGGGTCATTAAACAATAATAATTTAACTTGGTATCAAAATACGAAGTCCTGTGTAGAAATGTCCATGGGCCATAGGGTAGAGATGCATTCCTTATCTTCGTCCCTGCCTCCTATTTCAATTTTCATCTCCGTGAAATTCTTCATTTATTTTTTCAAAGATCTAGTTTCTCAAAAGATTTTTTCCCCGTATTTTATATTAAGAATATTGATTAAGTCATCCTAATAAATTTACTAATATTTCGTGACAAAAATATAATATAATGTTCAATATAATATCTAGAAACTCAAATTTCAATATTACGACATAATATTTCACACATAAATAATATATAAAGTGGGCGAAACAAAATTTGGCATACCGTTCAAAACTTACCTGAATAGAAATTTGTTAGACTGTTATCCGTTATAGGTTGTCAAAACTACTTAAGTCATTGTCATACTGTTCCATATCAACACCACACTCATTCCAAGTCCCAATTTTTATCAAAGATTCTAATAGATTTCTAGCGAGAAGAAAAAAAAATCAAGGGTAATATTACGGCTTTTCTTAAAAAAATGTGAGTTTGCTTAACTTCAAAGGTATTTTTATAGTTTAACTTAAATTTATCATAACCCATTTGGTTAATTTTTAGAGTTAATCGAGGATTGGTTAAAAACGCTAATTAAATTGATAAATGTTCGTGTAAATTATAGCTTAGAACTATTGATTTCTTTTCTTATATTGGCTAGAAAGAAGTTGCTCAACATACTTCAATCCATCATCAACCAAAAGAGATTGGCGAAGAACATGCAAGGAAAAAGTTGGGAAGCCAAAGACATGATGGATTTGCTTATGGACGTGAAAGATGAAGATGGTGAAGAGTTGGATGATGAAACCATTATAGATTTGATATTTGGTAACTTATTTGTAGGGGGCCATGAAACTTCATCTATTACAGCAATGTGGGCTGTTTTGTTTCTTACAAAGCATCCACATGTTTTTCAAAGAGCCAAGGTCAGTAATAATTTTAAGGTTTAAAAGTTTCAAAAATAAACTTTCAAAACAGTGTAAAAAAATATTTATAAACTTTCAATACAAGTTCGAAAATACTTTTAGTGTTAGTATTTTTAGGTGTACAATATTTTAAAAATATTCATGAACTTTCTAGAGTAATGTTAAAATGTATGTAAATAATCTATGATATGTCCATAAATGCTTTACATCCACAAAAGAAAAAAATTTGAATTTGTTTACTAAAGTTATATCGTTTTTTTTTTTTAATATAGTATTAACAGTATAAATATTTTTGAATCGTTTAAAAAAAAAGTTGAAAGGTATTAATAAAATTCTTTCAATGTTAAGAATGAAAAACTCTGATACACATATCATGTTAACATAAGAATGATGCTTTGATTCTTAAGATATATCAGAGCATCACATTCTTAGCATGGTATCAAAGTATTATTCTTAAGAAAAAAATTTTTAAAAAAATACTAACGGTTTCATCTAAAATTAATGGTATTTTTTTTTATTATATGATCCATTATATTATAAAATATATTTGTTTTAGGAAGAACAAGAACATATCGTTACATAAAGACCCACGACTCAAAAGGGTATAATTATCTCGGAGATTAAACGGATGAAGTTTCTTTATCAAGTATATTTTTAATATTTGTTTTCCTTGAAATTGATTTAGAAAATTAAAATTGAGGTATATATATAATTTTTTACAATAATATTATGTTTATATTTTAGATTATAGATGTGACGCTTCGTGTCGGTGGAGTCACATTTATGGTTTTCCGTGAAGCATTAGTGGATGTCGAAATTAATGGTAAGTTATTAAATATATTTTTGTAGAAGAAATTATAATAATTTATTTTTAATAATATTGGGTTTTGTTATTATTCTTTTTTATTTTATTTAGGTAAAATTATACAAAGGGATGGAAAGTCATACCTTGGTTTGGAGAGCTTTTCCATGATGAAAAATATTTTCCTTCCCCACAAGAGTTCAACCCTTCAAGATGGGATGTATGTAACTCAACCCTTTCTTTTTCTAATGAAAGTTATTGGATTAATCACTTTTTTTATGCAATATGTGAGATATCATTATGCTAAACTTAGCTTAATTTAATATTCATATTTGAGATTGGAGACGGGAACAAAGCATTTCTTATAAGAGTGTAAAAACCTCTCCCTAGCCGTCTTAAAATTGTGAGGCTGACTATCAGAGCAGTCACCGGATCCCACGTTGATTATAGAACCGTGAGGCTGCTAGCGAAGCACTTCAGGGTGTGGTGGATTGTGGGCATTTCTTAGGATCCCACGTTGATTATAGAACCGTGAGGCTGCTAGCGAAGCACTTCAGGGTGTGGTGGATTGTGGGAATTTCTTATAAGACTTCTTAATACCACGAGGCGACTAACGAAGCATTGTAGGGAGTGGTCGATTGTGAGATATTTGACGACCCAAATCCACCGCTAGCAAATATTGTCCTCTTTAGGTTTTCCCTTTCGGGCTTCCCCTCAAGGCTTTAAAACGCGTATGCTAGGGGAAGGTTTCAACACCCTTATAAATTGTGGTTTGTTCTCCTCCCCAACCAATGTGGGACATCACAATCTCACATTGATTGAAGAGGGAAATGAAACAATCCTTATAAGACTTTTTAAAGCTGTGAGGCTAGCAAAGCAATCCTTATAAGATCCCATATCAACTAATGGTGGATTTAAGCTATTACATGACATGAAGAATTTAAGCAACCCATACTCTCGAATGCTCCTCTACCTCGACCGACAGCCTGCAAACACCTGAGGAGAAAAAAAATAAAAAACGAAAATGGAATGAGTATAAAAATTATATTCAGTAAACCACCTACTTGTAGTCTCTCATCGCATCCTAACTTAACAGAATTCCCACGGTCTTCTAATTGGCTCTAGGCCATCTGGTTCTGGTCTTAGTCCCTTTGGGGCTGGCCCCTTGGGACTTTCTCTATGGAGCTTCACTAGTTCTCCGTCCTTTCATTTGATACTTAAGGGTCCCTTATGCTAAGCTGACAAGACCGGTGTCTCTCTATGAGGCCCTACCTCTGCATGGCTATCTGAGACTACATGGTATTTAGCCTAGGGGTGTGCTGAATACCTCCTAAGCCCATGACAGTCCTCTAGGGGAGGGCGCGACCCAACCCCTTCTCGTGTAGCTAACAGACTGTACGACGTGGGGATATTTCCCATGCGAAACGGCTAGGAGCAGTAAGAACTGGTCAAGAACCTCTGTAAATTCCCCCACAAAGCTATAGAGGTCATTCAAACAACTAGTAGTCTAAGAACACTCAAGGTTCTTCGTCGTGGTAATCTGTTAGGTTCCTAGGGAGAAGGTTGTATCTAGACTGAGTAACTTGTCACTCCTAACTACAAATCCCTATGCTTTTTATAGTAATGAGTCATGGAAAATAACAGAGTGTGCATGCAGATGTCGACTAACATCATCATACATAACTCATGCAGACTAGACACGCATGTGTCACGGGATGATGGCCTCCGTCAAGCACCCGGAACGCGGCGTCCACGCTCAGGGGGTGACGTCATCCCTCGAGCGCCCGAAACGTGGAGTTCACAATTTCGACATGAATTAAACATATGCATACGTATAGCAACACCCAGATAATTCACCAAATATGCTCATAACAATCGATCTATTTAGTCTCATTCATGGAAAGCTAATCTCAAGCAAATGTACTAGCATGCATGCAATCCAAGCAAATCCTACAAGTATTTCTTCCTAAATACCGGGTGATGATTTCGTGGTTGACCTGTGCCTTTTCGCTAGCTTCTGCACTAATAGAGTGTCCAAAAATACTGATTCTCTCCAATTAGGTCCAAAATTACATAAAAATATGATTCGAATTGAAATCGAGATAAACATCAAGCAAACAGAAGTCAGACGGGCCGGAAACTAACCCTCATGCACCTCCACGCGCCGGGAGAAGGTCTACTTGCGAGTTTCACGCACGAGTACCATGCGTGCACTTTCAGCGTATTCTCGGTCTAGTTCGGGTCAGTTCGCTTGATGAGTCAGTGGGTCGGTTCGCTCATGTGGGTCGCGGCTAGTTTGGATTTGAAGGCGACAATTGTCGTCGTCTCGCTGGAGCTGCCCGGCTCCGGCTGGCGCTCGACACGTGTCCCCAGCCTGCCCAGTCACGTCTCGGGGCTCGCCGTCGACTCATGGCTGCCAAAATTTCTTCTCTCTCCATTCTTGGGCGATTCTCGGGTTTCCGCCTTTCAGATCGAGGTTTCAGCCAAACTTCATCACAGATCCTGTGGAGAGTTGTTCCTAGATGAATATATCAAAATTTCAGACTTTGATACACAACAGAGAGTTCTAGATCTGAGAAAAACGATCAAGATCTTAGCTTGCCGATTTTCTCGATCTCTTCAAGGAAAACAGGACTCCGAACGCCAACATCTTCTTCTTCCTTCCAAGGAGAAGTCCTTGTCATTAGATCGTGGCTGGCGGCAACATCTTCTCTAACTCTCTCTTCCTCACTTTTCCTCTTTTGTCACACAATTGCTAGAGTTCCATTTGGACCCCTTCAGTGGTAGAGAGGCAAAATTACCTATTCGCCCCTCGGGTGACTTTAACTCTTTTTTTTTTTTTCCTCGGGTGCTATAGTAGGAAGCCCTCCAAGGTGCATGTAGGCGCGTAGTTGTTTTTCCTTCCGTTCGACCTCCGTTTACTTGTTTTTCGTCCCAATTTCAACTCTAATCCTATTATTATGTGAAATAGGACCTGTCACGGAAATTCCAGAATTTTTGGAACCCTCTCCGTTATGGAGCTTGGGAAGGCACGCGTCAACCATGTAAGTAACCATTTGGATTTCCACGAGCAGTACTTGTAGGAACCGCTTCGAATAAGCATGCATACTACCGTAACGATAAATTTAGCTAGCGGAGCCTAGCATATGTGTATGGAAACCATGGAAATGAAATAATTAAGAAAGTCAATGGAATCTAGAGTTGAGCAGTGTGGATAGTGTCACCAAAGCCTCCACTTCCCTCTTTGCTCTGGTATCGTACCGCCGAGACAGAGCTTCAGTACTAAGATCGTTGAGCTAGGCAGATCTAGACAGGGAAGTGTGACAGGTGCCCCGACCTAGTGGTGATAGCTAAGGGGTCTTCTGAACAGGACTCCTAGTCCATAGAAACTCATCCCTGAGTGGGGAAACGTGGAACCACGTAGGATGACTTAGTAGCTGACCGACACACAGGGGATCGCTACCCCCGATTTAGGGAAAGTATAGTCCCGTGAGAGAGTTGTCAGCTAACCTCCACGGATGATGTTCAGACAAAGTTACGTATTCAGATCCAGCCATACGAACCCCTCATATTTACTTGTGAGGTCGCGCCTCACCTCAAGACACTGATCATTCCACTGCATTAAATGGGCAAGCCTCCTAAGATACAGAAAGAGAGTTGCAACTTAGTTTCCCCTCACTAAAACCCCAAGATAAGACCATGGATACCTACTAAGATAAGGATGCAAAAAAAGCCTACAAGTAGGTTGCTTACCGAGTATTTTTATACTCACCCTATTTTCTCCATTTTTTTTTCAGGTACCAGTCGATACGGGGAGGTGTTTGAGAGATGCACTGTCACAAAGGGGTGTCGTTCCGGAGAATCAGTCAGTTTTCATATTTGTATTTCCCATTTCTAACATTTGTCTTTGATTTTATATTTTATTTTGGTTAAAAGTCCTTGACATCCTTTTCTTGTTTTAAATTTTATTAAATTTTTATCTTCTATTTTATTTTTTAAATTTTATTTGTTTTCAACTTCGTCTTTTTATTTTTCGAAGCCATGAAAATCGGGTCGTGATATCTATAAACCTCTAACACAATTAAATATAAGCTTTTAAGGACTTGTTTGGTGACGTTTTTATGTTCCTCATTCCATTTTTAATAGAAAAAAGCGTTATGAAAAAAATTAAAAAGAAGAACTATGAATAATAACCAAATAATTCTCGAGTACACAGTTCGAGAAATAGGAATATTATCATACAAGCCCTAATTTTTTCATAATATATCCTTAATATATATGTGTTTTTGTGAATGTGAATGTAGGGTCGAGTGATATAATCCACAATGCCAATTGACTTATCTATCAATTCCTTATCCCAAAGACAAATGCTTGGCAAGAGTGCTGAAAGCTGTATGACAAAGTATAAGTGCTTCTCAATTTTGAATTTTATGATTATGTTAAGCTTTTAAAATATGGTATATGTTTGTGTGTATATGTCTACTTATGTACTCATTAAAATTGAATAATTAATACTATATTATTGTTATTGTTGGGTCATGGAGTCTACTTCTTTTTTATAGTTATTCCATTGTTATAAGAGTAAAGTTACATATGGTAAAAGATCATATACAGTGAACAATAAACTATAATGTAAAATAAAAAATTCGGCAAATATATATGGGAGATGGTTATATATAATAGATTAAAAAGTTGGTAAAGCTAAATAGGTTAGATAATTATAATACTATTATATGTAGTAAAACTATATGTAGTAAACTAAACCATATATATACCCATTAGTAAACTGAACTATATATATATATAATTTATAGTCAGTTTTTTGAAAATATATGTAACGACCCTAATATTTTACCTATTTAATCTAAAGTCATTACCATACTTTGAAATGCGAAATATACATTTAATGGACCCTATTCATAAATGTTGTTCGCACTCGCCTTTTTATTACCTCAAAAACAAAGATTACAAGGGAAAAAGGGAAACATTATTGAAAGAAAGGAAAAAGCAACAAAACCAAGAATGAATAGTTTATTCTACCCTAAGGTTTATTACGCAAATACATGTCATCCCATTCTAACCTATACTAGAAATGAAAAAAAAAACAACCAACTACCCTATGCATGTGCCACGACCCTGAGGTGTCCGATGCCGTCGTCGTTGTCACATGGGTGCCTTGCCCTTATCTGCAAAAGTAAAGTAGCACGAGGCTTGAGTATTTCTAGAATACTCAGTAAGTGACCTCCCCTATCGGGGTTATGCAACAAACACATGCAATGAAATGATGGGACCTATCGTTCCGTTTCGTTTCTTTTTCGTTTTGTTTCGTTTCATTTTATTTCGTTTTCCCAACGGTGTAGTCCTAACAGGTAATCGTGGAGTGTACCATATACTCTACACGCAGCCCATACGTGCGAGTATGGGCTCACCAGCTAGTTCGCACACCGCTGGGCCACTGTCCCTAGCCGGTGGGCATGCTCTGGGGGCCCACCGGGACCCGTTAAAACTAAAACCGTCATGGCAGCGCTATGCAGAGCATAACGATCGTTGTCCTGCCATTTGGATGTATGTGTCCGTACCCTCGTGATGGGATAGGGGTATCCCCCCAAATGCATGAACACACAATATGCATGAGGTCCCACTAGTCCTACAGTCATCATTTAATGAGCATAACCCCGCGCCACGTTTTCATGCTTACATATCATTCTCATTCTCATTCTCATTTCATTACATATCATACATATTCCTAGCGGGGTTATGTATCATGCAATTTACCGTATTCCATATCATGCAATTCATTCAATCACATTCCCATACTCATACAACAAGCCATAATCGTACACAGGTCACACATCGTCACATGCATTCATATCACATCCAATAAGCAGCATAAATAACATACATTCACATTCACATGATTTCATACTTAAGCATATTAAGCTAGCAAACAATTTAATGGCACGTGCATAACCATGGGCACATGCCAACATATAGCAATTAATGTGTAACCTACAACGGGTGAGCCACTTACTTGGTAGGCCTTAGCCGAAGTACTCCCTAGAATATAACGTAAGCTCCTATCTCCTCGGGGACGTTCTACACTTCCATTGGTGGTTGGTTCCTATTGGTTCATGAGTCACTTCCGTTAGTATTCCACAAATAATAATAAATTCCCAACTGGAATTTGTG
>CM031896.1:7780620-7860272 GCA_018691285.1 Cucurbita argyrosperma subsp. sororia | reverse complement strand
TTCATAATATATTCTATCTTGTAAACAAAAAATATATCTATCTTGATTCGTTATTATCCGATTGTTTTAAAAATTCAAGAACGAAGCAGACACAAATTTAAGAACTAAACGGTATAATTAACATCACGTATTGATACAGTTTCGTTCTCAATTGCGTTAGTTCCAAATAAAGAATTTTAAAAGTTTTGACGTAAATTTTTGTGGGTATAGCGAAAAACAATTGAGACCCAATAGGTTCATAGTAACAGCCCAAACCACCCGAGCAGATATTATCTTCTTTGAATTTTTTCTTCCAAGAGTCCCTCAAAGTTTAAAAAACGTGTCTGCTAGGAGAGTTTCACACTCTTTAAGGAATTATTTAGTTATTCTCTCTTCAACTTAACGTGGGATCTCACATCATATCTTTCAATTTTTTCACCGATTAGTTTAATAATGTGAGGCTAAAGCTCGGAGCATATAATTTAGGACAATATACCCTTAATAATGACTTGGTCGTCTAACTAAGTACCACGCTGCGTCGTTTCGACGTGGAGGGAACCTTTTGGACCATAAAAAGGTAAGAAAAGCCTAAAGAACGGTCAAAAGAAAGTGGCTTAGTTTGTGGTCAACGGGCGGCTCGAAAGCACCCACGGGTCTAATCTTGTCTTATACTTAATTGTTGTCTAAAAAATCTAAATCTTTAGAGATTTATTTGTTTAAGTAGTGACAAATGACTAATTGAGCTCCTTTAGAATTATTTGTCTTGTTTTCTTTTGGGTTCGGTTTCTGGTAAGCAGGCACCGTGTGTAGAAATATAGGCAGGCATGACTTATTATGACTCGATAATCTAACCAACTCAAACTATTTCAACACAAATTATAAGTTGGGTGGGTTAGATTTTTTTTTTTTTTTTTGTTCAGTGTGGGTTAGAGTTGAATGTTGGAAATTGAAAAACTTGGGTCGGTTTTGACTTTTTTGTCGGGTCAACCTAACCAACTTGAACAACGTGGTGAAAATATGGTTACAACTCACCCAACCTTACCCTATTTAAAAAGATTTAAGAAATTTAACATTTGAACGGATTAGTGGACATGTGAATGTTGATATTTGAACTCTACGCGATTTAGTTATTAATATAATCTGGTTGATAAGTAGTTTTTTGTAGTTTAATAATTAAAAAAAAAACCAAAAACCCGACAAAAAAATCAACGGATTGGTGGGTTGTGAATTCTAATTGAGTGCTTAGGTCTCTGATCTAACCAACTAGAAATTTGGGTCGGTCCAAAATTTTTTTTTGTTCTTCAAGCTTTCCTCTATGGGGTTTTCACAACTTCCTCTTCCGTCTTCCTCTTTTCACGGTTCTCTAAAAACAAAACAAAAACTACGTAAGTATCGAACGAAAAAACAAAAAGCTCGATTGTCGTAAATATGAATTGAATTTCATCCATGTTTGTTGTTACTTGCTAAGAAAATTTGGAACTCGAGAAAGAAAGAGAAAAAAAAGAGGAGGAGACTTGATCTAGGAGAAGAGATGGGCTCGGGCTTGATCTTGCATTGGATGAATGCCATAGCACACTCGACTCGGAGATGGATCCGATCGAGAAAGGAAGAAGAAACCAAATCTCTCATTTTAGGTTCTCGTCGTTGTTCAGTCAAAAAGAGAAAGAGAGGGAGAGAAGAAATAATGGTTTAATTTATGAGTCTTTAGCAAATATTCTCATTTTCCACGCACAACCACACTTCTCATAGACATAGCGTCCTCGTGGCACACCGTCTGGTGGGCATAAGCTCTAATAACCACTGCAACAGCCCAAGTCCACGTTGAGGCCGATTCTGGTCAGCTATCAAATATAATATTCAACATAATTTCTAAAAACTCAAATTTCAATATTGTGACTAAAATTAGTTTGGTTGAGGTGAAAAAGAGAAGGAATTGAGAAAGAAAGTATTAGGAACAAGAAGTTTTATTACGAGACAGTTCATGATGTTCATATTGATCTATTATGCATCTCGGTATCTAGCATAGGTAGACCTCATACAATAACTATCTTAAACTCTAACGTATCTTTCTGTTTCAATTTCTTCTGGGAAATAATCACAAACACTTTTTTTTATTATGGATCAATGTATATTCCTCTTGAATTAATCTGGTTTTTCAATAAGTCATCCATGACACGAGCGTTACTATTAGATTCTAATAGAAAATTATTTGCTTTCATAAATAAAATGGGACCAATTAACCCGCCAACCAAAAACTATTTATTACAAATAGCATCGTATATAAACTTGATGTTGAGTAGATGGGAAGTTTAATGTGATATAAGAAAAGGAGATTCATGTGTTCAATATTTCTTTCTAAAAAAAGTTCTTTTGAGTTGATGGGTGATTTAAGTATGATACCAAATCTAGACGTTCTTTGAAAACCAATATTGATATCGTTTTAAACTGTCCATCAACCCAAAAAACTCAGAACGTATGGATTATGATTGATTTAATTGATCGTTTTTTTTTTTTTCTTCCTCCACACTCCATTATTGAAATTGCCCCTTTTCAACTTTTTGGCAGAAGTGGGAAATTTGTAGCTGAATTATTGACAAAGATCATCCTTTCAAAGTTTATACAGTTCATCAAAATTCATTGTCTTTCCCTAATTATTCACACTTCCAACTTTTAAAAAGAAAAAAAATGAAATTATAATAGAAATGGTAGTTCATGTTCTAAAGTTTTACTGTTCATGAATCATGAGAAGAAAAAAAGAGTAAAAAACCCAAAGTGATTGATGAATGAGGCCCCCATGTTGTCAGTGGTAATCACATGATTTTTTTAATTTTTAACTTCAAAAAGTTGGGTTAAAAATCTTCAAGAAAACAATTTACCACCGAACTTTTTATTCATTCGAGAGGTTTTTTGTGTTTCGATCTATTTTTGTTCGTTCCCAAACTATATAATTTTTCGATTTACGAAAGAATAATTTTATTTAGATGATTTTGAGTTAATCATTAAACGAATTAAAATGAAACTAGTTATAAATCACTAATGGAAGACTTAAATTGATTCACTCGTAAAAATTTAGGTTTAAATCGATATATGTGACATTTGAATAAAGGAGGGGTACGTAAATGAACCAAGTTCACATCTAAAGAAGAGCGATCTTGAAAATAAGATGATTAAGAAAGACATAAAAGAATTAAAAATTAATACCCATATTGTGAGATTCCACATTAGTTGGAGGGGGAACGAAGCATTCCTTATAAGGGTATGAAAACCTCTTCCTAACAGACGTGTTCTAAAATTATGAGGCTAACGATGATACGTAGCGAGCTAGAGCAGACAATATCTGCTAGCGTTGAGCTTGAGTTGTTACAAATGGTATCAAACCCTGACATCGAGCAGTGTGTCAGAGAGGAAGCTGAGCTCTCAAGAGGGTGAATTGTGAGATCTCATATCGATTGGAGAGGGGGGGGAACCATCCATGGGAGAAGGGAACAAATCATTCCTTATAAGGGTGTGGAGTGGATTGTGAGATCCCACGTTAGTTGGAGAAAGGAGATAATCATTTCTTATAAGGGTGTGCCTCTCCATAGCAGACACGTTTTTAAAACCATGAGGCTGTTACGTATACCCATTTTCAGGGCTCTGAATATAAGTATGTTCTGCTTGGACAAAACATGTTAAAATGTTTCGTATTGATTTGTGGGATAGTCCTTACTCTTAAAACTGAGGACTAACTAACATGACCATGTCGTAAGGGATGTGACCGAGCCATCAAGTGAATCTTAATCCTAATCGTGGAGATGTGTCAATAAAGATGCTTCAACGACCATCTATTTATGCATATAGTTAAAGAGAAGAGAAAAAAAGGGGGAAAATCCATGAGAAGGCTACAAAACTAATGCCTTGTATGACCAATTTTGATGAGCATATATTTAAAGGTCATAATGGCAAGAGAGAAATAACAATGTGACTGCCAACATGAAAGCAAGAACACGCTTACAAATTGTGTGTTCAAAACATCACAAACAGCCTAAAACATGAGTGACCCTAAATCATGTTTGCTACACAAACACAATTATATACAACAAGGCTACACCTCTAGACCCCTTTTGGTTCTCTTTATAGTATGGAAAGTGTAACGATTTATGCCCAAACCTAGTGTTCTTAAACGGTTTAGGGTTGGTTTTGTGATACCCGAGTAAATCGATGGAGGTATAATGAATGAACAAGTGGTCACATCCAAATTAGAACCTTTGTGATGGCTCAATCATAGAAACTCCTAAAATTAAACGTGTTTTTTTAGAGTAGTTCTGATATTGTCCGTTTTGACCATTAAGTATCACTGTGAGCCCGCCTCAAAGTTTTAAAACGTGTCTCCCTAGGGAGAGGTTTCACACCCTATAAAGAATATTTTGTTCTCTTCCCCAACCGATGTGAGATCTCACATGTTGAAAGGATTCTTGTCGGTCTGTGAAGATAGTTTACATTCTTAGAAGTGAAAATAAGTAAAACCTACTCGTGTTGGTCTGTGAAGATAGTATACATTACTAGAAGTGAGGAATAAGTAAACCTTACCATTTTCTAGGAGATGCAAGAGAATGTCGGGGTCGTCACGTGCCAAATTTGAATTCTGAATTCGAATCTAAATTTTGGGTATGAAACATTCTAGGTTTAGAATGACTTTAACGTGTTTTTTTTTGCTTAAAAAGTCATTCCGTTCAAATTATATCCGAGTTGGTCTTCTAGTTGTAAACAAAATTAATCCGTTAATGATTAAAGGGGTAGCTTTGCTTGCATTAAACGTCCGTATGTCTGTTAAAACTTCATTCAAACATCTAACAATTTGATCGAGGGTAAATATTTTAACCAATTTGAGGTATGTTTTTACACGAGAGTATATGCCTAATTGTAACCCGAGCGATGCTTTCCATATACATTATTATAAAAAAACATGTAAAAGGGGGTATGATTCTTCCTCAAAAGGTAACTATTCTTTGTTTGACAAATTAGTAACTATTTGAACACCATGCGTGTTAGTGGACATATAGTATTAATGCTTTTTCCTCTCTTTTCCATGTCTATTATGCTATCGCTATCATATTCATTGATAAACCACAATGATTCGACTAACAAATCATAACAATCATTGTCACCAATAATTAACCTTCGTTGTTGCCCATTTTTCTATATCCATCAAAAGTGAACAATACGTGGCTTCTTTTTAAAAGTGAACACTTTTGTCGAACATTTCGAACCCGTTTTTAAATGGCTATTAAATCTCGTTTTTTTTAATGAAGATGATGTTACGATAAAACGTTTCTTTTCAGTGGACTTAATTGTAGGAACTTAAGTTAAATGTTATTGGCTTAAAGCAATCCTGTTGGTTGACCTTCTACCCGTGCTGGTGTGTGGGAACAATTATGTTTGTTGACCTTCTAGAAATTTTCCTCGAAAATATTTAAGTAACGATGACTCGTGTTGATATATGGGAATAGTTTTCACATTTAGAAGCAAGCTAAGATAAATAGATAGGGCAAGAGAAATGTTGGAGTCATCAGAAATCTGAATTCAAATTCTAGGTATGGAAAGTTACACTTCAGGTCACTTGTGGGCACGAAAATTTTAGAAAGCTTAACAAATGAATACTAAAATTATAATAAATGGACGTTAAACTTTTGGATTTAGTGATCATCTAACACCGTGTTATACTTGTGATAGAAAATAAAACCCAATTAATGGGTAAAACTAAAAAATAAATCCTACACGCTAAAGCTACGTGAGATCCCATATCAGTCGGAGAAGGGAACAAAATATTTCTCATAAGGGTATAGAAACTTTTCCTAGTAGACACGTTATCAAACCATGAGGCTGACGGCTATACATAACGAGCCAAAGTAGACAATATTGCTAACGATGAACTTGGACAGTTACAAATGATATCAGAGTTAGACATCAAACAATGTATCAATGAAGAAACTAGGTCCTCAAGGGGGAATTGTGAGATCCAACATTCGGTTGGAAAGGAGAACGAAACGATATTGTCTTTATAAAGGTATGGAAAACTGCTTCCTAGTAGACATGTTTTAAAACCGTGAGGCTGATGGCTATATGTATAGGGCTAAAACGGACAATATCGATTGAGAGATGAGCTTGAACGGTTATAATTGTATCAAAGCTAAACATTGAAACGGTGTGCCATCAATGACACTGGTCCCCCAAATAAATGGATTGTGAGATCCTACATCGATTAGAGACTGGAATGGACAGCTAACCAATTGACAAAGTAGGAAAAGAAAAACATGGGTTAGAATTATTTCATTATTACACTAACAAAATCAACAAAGCCCTCTCTCTAATTTCCTTTTCCCCCAAAGGGCATCAAATCATGGTTACAAGACCATGAAACGAAAGGAAGAACAAGAAGAACAAGAAACAAGAACACGAACATGAGAAAAAAATAATGGCAGGGACAGAGAGCGATAAGATTATACCTAGTAACAGAATGGCTAGAAAAGATGGTGAAAGGACATAAGAAAACAAGCAAAGGGGACAAGAGAGGAAGATGAAAGAAGGGCAAGCAGCAATCTTCAAAAAACCCTGAAAAAAGGTAAAATGAATGATGTGTGTTATGTTATTTTTTGCAGTGTTTTTTTGCAGAAAGAGAGCAGTACAACAACCCGTGTGTCATATATAATTGAGCTAACAAATACCTCACTTTATGAACCATGCCATTACCCCTTTAATAGCCACAACAAATTTTCAACTAACATGTGGTCCTAAATCACCAACACATACACCATATATTCCTGCGATATCAAAGTTTAGGGTTTACGATACTCTCGAAATGCTTTTCGTTACGGAGAGATGTTCGAGATTTGAGCATTGTACTGTGTAGGTATGGATAAGAATATCTGTTCACTCATCGTTCCACGAGATAACCCAAATAGATTCAAATCTTATGTTTCTTATCCTTTCTTCTACAATTTATACATCAAAGTATCGACACTAAATATGTAATGGACACAAGTCCACTGCTAGTAGATATGTCCGCTTTGACTCGTACGTATCGCCCTCAGCTTTATGGCTCTAGAACGCGTCTAACTTTTTCACACCTTGTAAGGAATGCTTTCTTCCTCTCTCTCCAATCGATGTGAGATCTCACAATTCATCCTCTTAGAACTCTAACCGACATGGGTCTAACAATTCACTCTCATTGGAACTCCAACTGAAGTAGGATCTAACTCTTCACCTCCTTGGGAGCCCAGCGAGAATACTTTGTTCCCCTCTCAAACCGATTTGAGATCTCACAATTCAACTCCTTGGGAGCTAAGCATCCTCGTTGGCATACTATTTGGTGTCCGGCTCTGACATCATTCGTGATGGCTCAAGCTCACTGTTAACAGATATTGTCTGTTTTTGACTCGTCATGTATGACCGTCAACCAATTTTCAAGTCTTAATTTTTCCATATGTTTGAATATAAACTATATATTGCAAAATTATTCAAAGTACTATTTTGGGCTACTATATAACAAATATTGGGCCTTTCGTTTGTATATTATGCACTCGGCCCACATATTTTCGTCAAATTTTCGAAATTATTTTCAATTAATATATATATATATATTTATTTTATTTTTATTTAATTTCATAATTATTTATAAAAGTAAATATTAACTATTTTGAGGATAATTTTTCAAAATATATATTGAAACTATACTCAAACAACTCGAACCAATTCAATGTAAAAGAATTATGGTTAGATTGAGTTGATTCGGTTCTATTACAAGCATATCACTGATATATTCCCCTACAGTACATTTTGGGGCATTTTAGCCCATACAAGTGTAGACACGATTTTGGTGAACCAATACACCTCGTACTGACTCAATATGAAATGCTAAAGACCTATCTAAGATGAAATCATGTAAAAGGGGTTTGGAACGAGAATGCAACCATGGACAACACGTCCTGGACAAGCAAGACCAAGATATCTGTCATGCTGCCATTGACAACACGTCTTGGACATACATGACCATGACATCCTCTCCCACTTAATTGGTTGATGTCTCTATCAACCGGCTCGGACATGCAAGACTGGGACATCTGTCATACTTTGGGTAAGCATGAGAGTGTTGGATATTGTTGGGATCTATACGTGTAACGATCAACAATTATCAGGGTCGATATATCTTTTTAAATAATAATAATAATAATAATAAATTCAAAGTTTAATGATATTAAAATTAAAATGATGATAATGATTAAAAAGATTGTTCAATCATTTTAATCACTAGAGTAGACCTAAGGCTAGATGGTAGGGAGGGATAATGGATTGTCCTTAAGTCAACCAAAAAGCTATTTAAAATGTAATTTCATTTAATTTATTTTTTGGGGTTGTGGTCCATTATGTTATCCATAGCTTCATGCTTTAGAGTGTTAGGTCTTTAAATATCCCACTTTTTACATTTAATATATTGAATCATTGGCCTCTTTATTAGGCTACACATTCCTTTCAACTTTTCTATAACACGACACGATACGACAACTCGTGTAAACCAGAGCTAGAAAAAGAGAAACGATATCTGAGATATACTGGTTTAGTCTAGAAATGTGATTATATCTATTCTTCTACAGACTAATACGAACCGAAACGATATCCGAGATATACTGGTCGAGTCTAGAAACTATCCCCACAGACTAATACGAACCGTAAAAGGAAGGTGCGCCTTGTTGGTATAGGTAGTAATATCAATTTTTTTGAACGTTTTTCAACCATCATATTCTCATGATCACTCTGATTCAAATATGGTTTTGTTCATTCATGTAACTGCTCGTTTATATGGGTGTTACATGCTGGGAGATCCCACGTCGATTTGAGAGATGAATGAGTGCCAACGAGGAGGGTGGATTGTGAATCTCATATCGGTTGGAGAGAGGAACGAAGACGCGTTTTAAAACTGTGAGGCTAATGGCGATACGTAACGGGCCAAAGCGGTTGAGATGATGATGAGAGAGAGAATCAAACAACAATCGTGAAAACTACTCAATCCAATTCATAAATGGCTTAATACGAATACATAATAGTTCATGTCTCGAATAATACTTGAATGAATGAATGTTCGAGAGTGTCTCAACGATAAAACATGGCTCATGGGTCGATTCTCGATAAGTTGTCTGAGTGAGTAACGAACGTTGTTGACATTTCAAGACTTCGGGATGATATCATGTAGCATGTACTATGTTGTTGGGATCACGATGACAAAATAAGATGTTACATTGCATTCGAAGGACCCTTGGAACCTAGAGTAGAGCCAAAGTTGAGCCAAATAACTTAGGCCTAGAGTAGAGTCGAGTCGGCTAGAGTCGCAACGTGCAAACATGCACACAAGAGCATAATGTATGACTGAACGAGCTTAGTTTCCTCCGCATGAGAGTGTTTGGTCGGTGAAGGAGAACCTTGCCTAAGGTATTGATTCAGTTTTAAATCCAACCGGTAATCAAATGGTGGATAAGAGAGAGCTATATAACTAAGTATAATACCTCGTCAATTTAACTTTATATTATATGAACTATATGTAACAACCCATCAATTTAAACTTTATATTATATGTTAGAAAAGAAAAAAAATGAGACATTTGAAGAAAATTAGTTGGCATGAGAAAAGCATATAATATAAGAAATGCAACTAGATTTTCAAACTTGCATTTATTTAAATTGATTGATTGGGCCCTTAGCTAACAAAGTTGCCAAAAGATATTGGCAATCAAGCTAATAAATAATGTAAAATTCTATTTGGTATATATATATATATATATATATATTAAATTATATATTTAATCTTGACCGTTGTCTCTTAAATGTCAAATTTTGAAAAAAAAATGAGATCGTGGGTCTAAAATATCATGAATTTTAAAAAATTATTTAAAAGGTGTAACGACTCATGCCCAGATCCAAATTCAGCATCTAATAGTCCCCCCGTCATTACCCTACGACATGGTCACAGACAACCACGAGTTCTTTTTAGCACGTTTTAGGTTGGTTCACATGCATTCTAAGAAATTTCGAGGAGGTCACCCAACATAAACCTGCACTAAGTAGAGTACACTTAGCAATCTTAACCGAGAAGTTTCTATGGGTTGAGTTACTAAAACGGAAGGGGCACTTTGTTGGTATAGGTCGTGACTTTCACTTCTTATAAGCCTTTTTTTTTAGTCATCTTATTATCAGAATCGTTCTTATTCGGATTGTGGTCTTGATTCGTTTATATATCCCTCCTTTACTCGAATGTCACAATGGGTGAGTTTTTATAATATCTAATAGGTCCTTAAACTTTTAATTTTATATTTAATTGATCTCTCGTATATGTTTAAAAATTTCAATTTAGTGTATCGTAGGTTTTTCGGGGTTTTTGTTTAAGGAAGTTGGAGCAAGAAGATCGTGGAGCTGATTGGAAGGAGAAGTCATAAAGGGATTGAGGTTAGATTATTCTTGTCCCGATCGATGAGAGTTAGTATGGATATGGTCGAGCCATGAGATGTATGAAACTTTATAGTGCCATAAAGATGTCGTGTGTAGGGGTGATTAGGAGACCTCTAACTATTCATTGGTTGTGAACTTGTTCGGATGAGGGCAAGTGACAACATGAGTACATGATGGTTGACAGACACCGAGGGTCCCTTTCTCACTTATGATGATGATGTTGTGGGGATAAAGAATCTATCTAGTGCCTATGCTATTTAAGTGCCTATGAGATGAATGAAATCATGATGAGATCGCACCTCGAGTGCCTATGCTATTTAAGTTGATTACGAACACCATGACTAGTAACGAGCTAATCAAGTTACGTTGAACCTCAAGATATCTCTAATGAGATAGATGGGCTCCAAATAGGGGTCAAGATGGATCCGAGTCTCGATTTTGGAAACACGAACACAGGTAGTACATGTCATCGTCAGCTCGTGTTGTAAGGTGTTGGGTTATGTCTGGCAATGAGCGCAACCCTTGTGTTTAGTTGCCAACTGTTGGGGTTGAAACCGTGAGTCGATTAGTGGTGATGAGTCGGAGGCAGCGAGACAGTGGTTCGTAGGTCAAGACTCTAAAAAAGTTACATTATATTTTAAAATTTATAATTAATTTGTTATTGATTTTTCGAAAAAATAAAATAGTATATATTTTCTTAAATTATTTCGATAATCTTATATGTATAATATCTCTCTCTTCCGGACGCACTTTTCATTTTCCTCCTCCAAAAAAGTATACAGAGGAGAGATTTTCTTTTGTTTTCATCTTGTTTCTTCAGTCCTCTGAATCAGAGCAATGTCGGCCGTTCGAGACGAAGATCCTCGCATCCATGGCATCCGGACTAACATCCGCGTCGTTCCTGATTTTCCGAAACCAGGTTTAGTTTCTTCTTCTTCTTCTTTTTACTTTTGCGATTCCGTCGATTTTCGAAGGTTTTTGATGAGCGATTAGCGGATGTTAGGTATCATGTTCCAGGACATTACGACTCTGTTGCTTCAACCGAAGGCCTTCAAGGATGCGATTGACATGTTCGTGGAGCGATATAAGGGGAAGAACATCACCGTCGTTGCGGGTAAAGAAAACGGAGAGAGATTTTCTTTTTTTTTTTTTCTTTTTTTCCTGCAGTTTCTTTTCTCGATTAGGAGTTCAGAACTTAGAGGCGTCGTTATCAATCTGTTCGAATGTAGCGATGTCCATAACTGTGTCTACTGGTTGATTTTTTTTTTTTTTTTTTCTTCTTTTGTGTTTTTGGTAATTTTGTGAATGCCGTTGACGAACACGGTTTTTCCGTGAATTGAACGGTTAAGAGAGGAGAATCAGGAGGAAATCGCGTTTCTGTTTGTGTGTGTGAGATCCGATTTGCATGGATGATATGATTGTGGCCCCTTGATGGAGGTCGGATAGGGCCACCAGAGCGTTGTTCTGTTCGTCGCCATTGCAAAATGTGGATTTCCACGCCTAATTAACAGATGGCGATTCTCTGTCTTGTCCATTTCTCTTCTTTTGTCATCTTCTCTTGTAGTTCTAGTTGCGTCCAATGATGAACGCGTTGATTTTGTGATGCATTTTGCAATTTTTTTCCCCCTTCTGTTGCATCGATGGATTTTTTATGGAAAATATTTTGAAATTTATCTTAACAAAGTTATTGTTTCTATTTCTTTCTGCCCTTTTTTTTTTTTTTTTTTTTTTGTTTTCAAAAAGTATGTTTGTTTGGTTGAAACTTTTTTTTTCAATTTAGTTTTTCAAAAAATGGCTTACAATTTCAAAGCTAAAAATAAAATAAAAAAAAAAATCAAATTATGAAAATTTACTAGAAACTCAAAATAATTTTTTGGAAGATCAAGAAACAAAACAGAAAAAGCTGTGACAACTTTTTTTTTTTCTTTTTTGGTATATTTTCTGGAAATTTCCTTTTAGATTTCTTTTAAAAGTATTTTAAAATTTATAAAAAAAAAAAAAAAAAAAGGGTTTGGACGGCTCTTTATTTAATTTATTGTCATTGAATTTTTTTTTTTTTTTTTTTTTGTTACGTGTTAATTTATAATTATTATCAATAATAATATCTGCACAGTTCATTGAGAAAATATGTTATCATTATTATTATTTTATTCTGTAAACAGTTTTTGAAATTTATTTTGGGAAATTAATTCTCGTCTATAAAATTATTTTTAATTTTTGTCCATAGAAAACATTACGGTATGGGTCAAGGATTATAACATATATATATATATATAGATAATATCTTGTAATTATCTTTTTTTTTTTTTTTTTTCATTTCCATGATATTCCAGTTTTTGCATTAATATTTGAGGAAAATCATTCATCTAAGTGATTATTTGATTTTTTTTTTTTTTTTTTTTCTCAAGATGTTGAAATTATGAACTTACCTAATTATTTCCCCCATCATAATATATGAACATTGCATCTTTTCAAAGCTGTTGATTATTAGTGTGATCTATTCATTTTTTATTAAAGCTGAAGCAAGTTTGTTCTGTGGCTACCACTTTACCAAACTCAGGACACCATTTTTCTTTTGATGGGTTATTACGGCTTCCACTTCCTTATGCTTTCAGATCTTTGATTTTCTTGTCATCATTGACTTACATAATGTATATTTAGTCTTCACCAATTAGGCTGCTCTTGACTGTGAACTTGTGGAATTCTGGTTTAGAATATGGATTGTTGTTCTATAGTTGAAATTAAATGTCTTGTATGATTTTGATTGAACAGCTTGTTTTATTGACCAACAAGAACACTGTTGGGTTTAATCAAGATTTTTGTTTTCTTGCTTTCGTTTAGTGTAATTAGTCAAGCTTTTGTTTCTCATCCATGGTGATTTGAATCTGTTTGGTTGATTGTATTTTCAGGAATTGAGGCGCGAGGGTTTCTTTTTGGTCCTCCAATTGCGTTGGCCATTGGAGCTAAGTTTGTGCCACTGAGAAAGCCAAAGAAATTGCCTGGTAATGCTTTTATTCCTTTCGATGATTCTGAATTAGTATGATCACAAAACACTCCACTCCTAGAAAACTTGTTGTTTCTTTCCTTTCAAACTCTCCAAACAATAGTAGTATAAAGACATGCTAACCACACCAATCGAACCTTTTCTTGAAAAGGGGAAGGGAAACCAACTCCTCGAGCATGCGTTGCAAGCTCTCCACCACAAAACGAGACGTTTCAAAACTTCTTAGTACAATATTCAATCCGACTAAAAAACATCTTATAATTATGATGAGCTAATTTTCATAAAAATAGTCTTGTCTAGCCGTACACACGAAGTATCGTGGCAAATCACAAATCTTTACCGCATAAACAAAGATTTAACAATTTGTGTATATTTGTTACGGTCCAAGCCCACCACTATTTGATATTGTCCTTTTTGGGTTTTCCTTTTCGGGCTTTCCCTCAAGGTTTTTAAAATGCGTCTGCTAGGTTGAGGTTTTCACACCCTTATAAAGAATGTGTTCTTCTCTCCGATCGATGTGAAATCTCACAGTATTAATTTTACCACTTATTTCAAGTAGAAGATTCATCTGGAAAACCTCACTCGAACAGTCAAAGGTTAAATTTGATGAAATTAAAGAGTTAAATCGACTTAACTAAACCAATTACTTGCACGATAACAAAAAGGAAGAAAGCGCGTCACAAGAACAGCAACATTAGCTAAGTTGAAGACACTCCATTTCCAAAATGTAAGTGGGAAAGACTACATCCCAAGTGGAAGATCACATTGGTTGCTTTTGTAACTTAGTAGAAGAGGCAGAGCATGTGAAATGATTCCCTAAAAACAATGAAATGATTTTGAGATGTTGATGTGTTTTTGTTTGTGCTTATAAAAGAGAGAAATTTCAATTATGGGTTGGATTGGCGTTATTGGTTTGCAGGTGAAGTTATGTTTGAAGAGTACGTGTTGGAGTATGGAAAGGATTGCCTCCAAATGCATGTTGGCGCTGTGGAGGCGGGCGAACGTGCTTTGGTTGTTGATGACTTGATTGCCACCGGCGGCACCGTCTGTGCAGCCATCAATTTACTTGGTATTTTTTCTCCAATCCCTTAACTTTGCCTGCCTATTTTGTCTTTTGAATTCCTGTTCATGTCTGAAAGGATGGATTCTATTCTAGAATGCTCTTATTTTCTTCAAATAAGTCATTAGGAGATCCCACTTGGTTGGAGAGAGAAGGAAACATTTTTTTTATGAGGGGAAGCCTAAAAGGGAAAGCCTAAAAGGGAAAGCCCAAAGAGACAATATTTGTTAGTGGTGGCCTTGGGCCGTTACAAATGATATTAGAGCCAGACACTAGGCAATGTGTCAGCAAGGAGGTTGAGCCCCAAAGGGGGTGGACACGAGTCAGTGTGCTAGTAAAGACGTTGAGCCACGAAGAGGGTGGATTGGGGGGTCCCACATCGATTGGAGAAGGGAACAAGTGCCAGTGAGGACGCTAGACCCCGAACGAAGCATTTTTTTTATAAAAGTGTGGAAACCTCTCCCTAGCAAATGCATTATAAACCTTGAGGCAAAGTTCAAAAGGGAAAGCCTAAAAAGGACAATATTTACTAGCAATGGGTTTGACCCATTACAAATGGTATCAGAGCCAAACACCAAGCGATGTGTCAGTGAGGAGGCCCCGAAGGTGGGTGGACATGAGGTTGTGTGTTAGTAAAAACGTGGGTGGACATGAGGTTGTGTGTTAGTAAAAACGCTGGCCCTCGAAGGGGGTGGATGGGGGGAGGGGGTCCCACATCGATTGAAGGAGATAACGAGTGGCCGCTGGGCTTCAAAGGGGGGTGGATTGTGAGATCTTGCATCGGTTGGGGAGGAGAACGAAACATTCTTTATAAAGGTCTCTAGCAAATACATTTTATAAACCTTGAGGGAAAGCCTGAAAGACAAAGTCCATTCTTTATAAAGGTCTCTAGCAAATACATTTTATAAACCTTGAGGGAAAGCCTAAAAGACAAAGTCCAAAGAGAACAATATCCACAAGAGGTGGCCTTGTGTCATTACAACTCCAAATATGGGAATAACTTAACATTGCATGCTCTCATAACCGTTACCGGAAAAGTATCCATTACTTATCATAGCTTAGCTTTAAGAATAATATAAGATTCACCGTAAACTCAGAAATTAGTTGGTAATATAGTAGCACTAGAAATTTTTCTTAGATAATTTCATCTAAACTCAAAAGTACACCTAAATATTAAGGATAATTACATATATTTAGCCTAAAATTTTAAAACTATAGGGAAACATTAGGCAATGTAAAAGTAAAAAAGAAAAATGTTTTATAGCTAATTGCATGTGGACTTACTGAAAAAAGAAAAAAAAAATAAAATTAAAATTACTTAAATGCATTTAGTAATTGAATTGAGAAATTTATGTTATTTCTCGAACTAATTTTATTTTATTAAATTAAGAAGGTATCATTTATATTTGTTACTTTGTATATGATTAATTTGCTTTTTAAATTTAAATGTTAACCTTTTTAAATACTAATGATTTAAAACCTAAAATACAATTTGCATATTTTAACGCCAACAAGTAATGTACATTTTTAACTAGCATTAGTTAAATATAGATAAATATAAAAAATAAGTTTTAGAAAAGATAATATTGTTCAAATATCGGGTTAAAATTCTATGATATTATTCTCATCGTCTAAAATCGATATTTTTTTAAGTTGGTCTACTATTTTATTATTATTATTTTGTGTCGATTTCCCTTTGTTTGGTACTTTTCCTTCAATCACGGCGCAATCTTTTCAAGTAGGGTTGTTTTCATGGTCATAGTTATTTCGTTTTCGCTTCTTGCTTGTTGATGTCATGTTGTTGCACAAGGCCAACTGATTGGCATCTTTGATAACTCCTCTAACACGTCCCTATGATATCAATATTAATGGGTTTGGAATGTAGTAATCTTGTGATCTTAAATTTAAAGATTCTTGATATCATTTGATGATATGTTCGTAGAGGTCTCTATGCTTATTCCTTTCCAAAATGAAATTATTAAAATGAAATGACATTCCTTTTGCACTCCAAAAACAAATGTGTAATTATGCACTCTAGTGTAGTAAGTTTAATTTTACTATGCAATTATAAGTTAACCCATACATCAACAATTTCTTAAATTAACGTCATGAGGCACTCCAAAAGTGTTCGAGGAAATAGATAACACATGTAGACTAAGGTAGATGATGCAAAATTTGTGTAGTTCCTCTAGGGTGGTTGTAGGTCGAATAACAAGATGCCTAGGCTCGAGTATTTACTACAGGTAGAATTGTTGATGAGTAAAAAATATCAGGATGGTTAAAGCAACACCGATGATAGACTTATTGTAGGACAATGAGTTTAAATGTGTTGCTTGATGCATGAGTTAAGATAAGATAAGATTGCATAGCAAAAAAAAATCTTTTTAAAACATTAATTACTCTGGCATGAATAAATTTGGACTTAAAAAATGTATACCAATTTTATGTTCATCGAACTCTGTAAGTATGCATCAATTTTATGTAGAGATGTGCATCATGTTCATGCATATATTGTATCATCTTCATCCATATACGTGCATTGCTTTCATACTCAACCTTACCTACATCATTTTCAAATAAACTCAATTGACCAAAAACTTCCTAAACGAGAATTAAGCCTAATTTTTAAATGAAAAAATCTGTTAATTGAGGGAGAAAATACACAAATCTTACTTGAATTTTCGGTCTTTACAACAATTCTTCCTCCATTACGATGATTTGTAATTTGTTTTGGAAAGGACCGAGCAGTGTGGGAAGGCCCAAAGACCCCTACCTACATGTCATCCAATGCTATTAAAAACTTAACAGATGCACCTTTAAGATCACACGATTACTCTATCTCAAACCCACTATTATTTGATGTCATGGGAATATGTTTGAGAAAGAGTTGGTGAGAAAAATAAACTAGTCAACTCAACGTAGCAATAATGTCATCAAGGGGAAAAAAGTGGAAACGGTCTCACTATTACTAAAAAAATAAGTGATAGACATGGTTCAATCAACAAATATATAAATAACTTGGCTTGAGAAGATTGTACCACGTTGAGATGTCCATTTAACCTGTAGGGTTAGAGTTTCATGGGATTCGCCTCGAACGGATAGTACAAAAAGGGAATGGGGAGGGAGTGGGGAGAGATTCCTCCCCATTGGATAATAGGGTTGGGATGGCGATTATACTTCCTATCCTCGTCCCCGCCCAATTCTTTGACTCGCTCAAAGACTTTTTAAGTTCTCCATTTTCAAGGTTCACATATTTCCAAAAAAGAAAAACCTTTTGTATTCCCTTTCAAATTCTAATGAGTTTTATGTTGTTATTTTTCTTTTTTTTTTTTTTTTTTGTTTTTGTTTTGTTTTGTTTTGTTTTAATGAGTTTTTGCTTTCATTCATGGAATAACAAATGTTTTTACCTTGAATTTTTTTTCTTTTCTAATTAGACTAATTTACTTATTTCACTTAAGTTTTGTTTTCTGAGTAGCATTAGTCATTATTATTGATTCAACTATTAGTTTATTGATAAAAAAAATTAATAAATATATTTTTTTAATGGTATTTTTTTTTTTTTGTTGGATTTGAAAATTATGTTATCATAAATCAACCTCAATTAATAGTTTATATTGAAAAATAAAATATATACATTAAAAAATTTCTTCAAAATGACTATTGTTTTAAATGAATAATAAATGGAGAAACTTTATCCTACCCGATTAGAATCTCTCTATCTCCAATCTCGATCCCCACAAAAATAAATAGAACATATTCTTGTGAATAATTGATCCTCTTTTAAGAAAAATGGAATAATAGATTTGGACTTAATTTGTAATTTGGTTTGTAATGAAAAAATAGAAAATTTTGAAGCAGCTGTATTCATCGTAATTATGCTAATTAATTAACTTTAGTACTAAATAAATAAAGTTAAACGTAGTAAGTAAAAATGTATGTTTAATTATGTAATATATTTATAATTCATAATCTGACGAGCAATGTTTTGTTTGGTAGAACGAGCTGGAGCCGAAGTGGTTGAATGCGCATGCGTAATTGAATTGCCGGATTTAAAGGTAAGCTTGGTTCATATACTCCTATGTTCTTCTACACAAAAAATAATAATAATAATAATAATAATAATAATAATAATAATAATAGTAAATAAATAAACAAAAAGAGAGAGAAATTAAAAAAAAGAAATATTTAAACTTTTTTGGCAGGGTCGAGAGAGATTGAGAGGGAAACCACTGTACATTTTAGTGGAGTACCGATGAATGCGGCGGCGTAGGACGGTTAAATCGCCGCCGTGGACGACGGTAAAACGAGATGTGTACATTAGACGACAGCCACTTGTTGCCGGAATCATTTTGATCTCCTCATTCTCAGGTGTTTGTTTCTGTTCCTCGTCTTTTTTTTTTTTTTTTTTTTTTTTTTTTTTTTTGTCCAATTTAATCTTTGAATTTTATGTTCTGAATCTCGTGGGAAAAAAGCCATTGTGATTTCCTTCCACCGCCATTCTTTCTCCATTATATATTGGCTTTGTATGTAACCATGTAGACTGTTTTCTGAGCATTGTGACTATAAACTATGGTTCTTGTGGCCGGTTGAGGGATGAACGAGTTTCGTCTCGGTTCGAGGGAAGTTTTTCTGGGTGTTTTAAGCCTATTTCTCCGACAATGGAATGCTATTGAGCTTTCTAAATGAGACTCTAGAGGCGAAATTAAGAATTCTATGCATATAAAAGGCAAAGGAGATGATGTTCAATCTATTGCACCTATAAAATAGAGATGGTTAGGTGAACACGATTCTCCACAAACAATGGTATGATATTGTCCACTTTGAGCATAAACTCTCGTGGCTTTGCTCTGGGCTTCCTCAAAATGCCTCGTACTAATGGAGAGAGTATTCCTTCGTTATAAACCCATGACTATTCCCTAAATTAGCCGATATGAGACTTTCATCATCTAACAGAGACGACGTTAACCTAAATGGACTGAATATAATACAAACTTTGTTCACATAAAAAGGTCGTGCACATTTATTTGTGAATATATACAGCCAAAACACTTTACAGATAATAAGACGTACACAAACTAAGATATTCACACAGGCATACAATCATGTGTTTATTATTGGATAGGTTTTTAGGCTTTGGGTATACTTTCTTTATATTGGAAGGAAAGTAATACAATACAAACTTTGTTTTATTAGGCGTTCCATAATAACCTCAAGCAGTAATTGCATCACTCTGGTTGTTGCCTTCATTTGGTTGGGCAGTTTTATGGCCAAAACCGCCGCATCCACCGCCGCATCCGCCACAGCCACCACCACACCCGCCACAGCCACCACTCTTTGCCACGATTCCACCAACAGAACTACCACTATTTACAATATTTCCGCACCCACCACCACAACCGCCAGCGCCGCATCCACCACATCCGCCACTGTTTACAATATTTCCGCACCCACCACCACAGCCGCCAGCACCGCATCCACCACAGCCACCACTGTTTATAATATTTCCGCACCCACCACCACAACCGCCAGCACCGCATCCGCCACATCCACCGCTCTTCACCATATTTCCACACCCACCACCACATCCACCAGCACCGCAACCCCCACAGCCACCGCTCTTCACCATGTTTCCACACCCACCACCACAACCGCCAGCACCGCATCCACCACATCCACCGCTCTTCACCATGTTTCCGGACCCTGCAGTGTAACCTCCAGCATCACATCGGCCACAATGACTACTAAGCTCATCCTCTTTCAAAGGTATTGTTACATTCTCTTTAGAAACACCTTCAGAAACATTGACTTTTAAATCAGTACTTGACAAGGATACATTGATTAAATTCATATTATTTTCTTCCTTGCCAGACGTATGAACACTCTCAGGAACAGGGGCAACCTCCAATTTTTCTTCACTTACAGTTAGGCCATTATACCCTTTTTTCTTCCGTGCATGAAGGAGAAGAAAAGCTGTCATGATTCCGGGCACCACCATCCATTCTTCCTTTATCTTTTAATTACAATATAGAGTCGGTCAGTATCATTCTCAAACATTCAGTTTGCAAAATAGGCAAAAGTGAATAGCAGTAATACCTTGATGACCCCAAATTTCAAGTCGAACAATGCCACTGCTCTTCCATACGGATATTCTGCAGAGAATTCGATAGCAGTCACGAAGTCCGAATCATGGTTATGTTTACCACAATTTTTGGGCTCATAATCCAGCTTACTGCCCTGGAAAAACTTCACCTATACAAGAAAATATTTGCCAGAAAATAGATAACATTTAAATTCATCAAGATGAAAAGTTACATGCTGAAAAGATTATTCCATTGACATGTTATTTTTAAACATGAAGGTCTCCTTAACATTCAAGGCCATAATTAGCTTATTTTCTAGCAGCTAAACATTCAAGGAAAATAGCAGCTTATTTTCTAGTTTTTCGATATGATAATAGACAAGCAGAGTGTTTTTTCTTTTAAGAGCTCCAGCATCATGAAATAATAAGAATCAAATTACCACAACAGGGACCATACATACCAGCCGCTTGCCCACAAGTTTGAAAAGATGATCATCTTCATTGGATTTTTTTTGAAAATCAAGAAACCATTGACCATCAATCAGAGACCACCCTGTCTTTACAAACTCAGCGAGAAGGCTTGATTCACCGGACATTTTTATGCCAATCACCTCCTTACTTGTTGGAATGGAATTCTTCCCTACCTTTTCTTTCAAAGAATCCCTTATAAAAATAGAATGAAAACAAAGAAAATTAGGAACCGCATTAGCTGCAGTTTAATTATATGATAATATTTGTAAACAAGTTATAAAACTATCATATAAATTGTCATTGACATTGGGAATGTAGGAAAGTGGTATCCAAGACTCCAATCTGTCGAATAAAAGCATCTCTATGCTTTAGAGGTATAGAGGAACTTGACTTTATGAACTTCACAAATGGGATGTCAAACGAGTTCAAAGATTGCTCATTGAAGACTTTGGATAATTGTCTACAAAGATGATTAATCTACAAAGGCCGCATTTATATCAACTGCAATTGCAACATTATTATTATAAAGCAAACACATAAGAGGAAACATAGTGAGTGAAGAAGCACAAACACTTTAGTGTGTATCCGTGTCTGACACTTGAACACTCTCATACTAATTGGACACTCGTTAGCACAACAGATATGTGTTAGACAACAGACATACAAACATGTATCAAACCCTTGTTATGTATACTAAATAGATATAACATGGGAAAAATAATAAATTTTGCAAGCTAAATAT
This sequence comes from Cucurbita argyrosperma subsp. sororia, assembly GCA_018691285.1. Taxonomy (NCBI): domain Eukaryota; kingdom Viridiplantae; phylum Streptophyta; class Magnoliopsida; order Cucurbitales; family Cucurbitaceae; genus Cucurbita; species Cucurbita argyrosperma. The sequence goes on along the minus strand of CM031896.1, from coordinate 7,838,462 downwards.
ATCTAACTCATTTTTTTTTTTCAAAATATAAATGCATAGACTTATTTACTTTGAATTTTCCACTTGTATAAAAATATATTTTTTAAAAAACTGTGTAATTTATTAAACATGTCTTTTCCATGTCCGTTTATCAAATTTCAATGAATAAGTCTCCATATCCATGTCATGTCATATTTGTGTCTCATATTCGTGTCCCATATTCGTGTCCATGCTTCTTATGCAGTGACTATGTATCTTTGTTTCCGGCGACTTGTAACCATAAATATAGCATCAACTCCCGAGCTACTAGAAAGGAAGAATCACCTTACCTCAATTGAAGGCTGATGACCTCATTGCCTGCTTCATCAGTGACTTGCATCCAACCCTTTGAGTGCTGCATCTTTGTGCAGGAAGGGAGAAAAGAAGTCCATCTGGACAGTTCTCGAGAAAAAAACATATGAAGTTCCCGTGGTGCAGGGTGGGGAACGGTGAATGAGATAGCCACTCTGAGGGAAATTGGCTTGGAGCTTACATGGTCAGAAACTGGCTTCAACTCCAACCATCTCTCCATTGAGAGCTTAGAGGTTGGAACAAGAATGTCATGTAGAGGGAGTGAAATGGAGCCCAATGTTAAGCTGGTCCGTGTTATCGGTATGCTGGAAGACCTATTGCAGATGAGCTCAAATTGCAGATCTCCTTTAGGTTCACACTGAAAAGAAGCAACCTGTTTCACCCCTGTCTCAGATAATATGCTCAGTTTCCGTTTGGCACTGAATATTGCATCTGGTTGACTTTTCATAAATTGCACAAAAAAATTTCCTTTCAACCCTTCTGGTTTGTTTTTAACTTCCACAAACTCCAATAGGACCTGAACATAGAAACATGTAATATATAACAAGTGGAAGTAGGATAAGTTCATTTCCATGTTTATACATTTGTGTCAGTTACCTTAAGATTTTCACAAAAAATTCATGGGAAAAACGGGAATGGAATATGAGAATAAATAAAGAAAAATGAGGTACCTCAACCGTCTTTAATTCTGGAAGATGAACTATGTTTTGACACTCTTGGGATGAAACCATGTCGTCTCTAATCAAGTTAGATGAACCTGAATACGAATTTAGCAGGAGAGGAGATGGGCTATTGCCTCTATACATTGCCCCTGCCTTCCAGTACCTAGTACCAAATGTATCTTCCCACTGTTTTGTAGTTCCAGAGAACCCAGTATCCAATTTCTTCCCTTTTGTTCGGTCTGAATCCATATCATCATGCTCCAATACCATACCAATTAAGTTTTTCAAGTCTTTACAATATGAAATAGGGTTCAATTGATGAGAATGCCAAATTAGATCAATATCATATGTTGGAACACAAAAGCGTTTTATAGACTTCTCCCTGTTGCTTTTGATTAAATATAGAAATCCTTTGTATCTAGCCACAGCTTCTTGAAGGAAAACTTCATTGTCCATATGAGGTCGGGACACCTGTCCACATCAATTGAAGGACAAAACATATGATGAATGACGGGAAGTTTAATCATCTGAATGCACTTGTATTTTCTAAATAATATTGGTGTAAAATGATATATTTTATTTTTACTAAAAATGCTAATGTCATCATTTGCAAGCATGCTGAAAATAAACAAAGAACCCAAGAAGTTCCCTTGAGGGAAACTAAAAGAAAGATCATACAGAAAAAGTTCAAACTTGTAAGATCAAATCCAGTGATTGGATATAAAAATTGAGAACATTTTCTATCTTTTAAATCACCTTCTTTTTGAGGGGACTAAGACATTTTAAGCACAAAGACAAGTTCATTACGCACGCTTGCAAATAAAGTTATCAGTCGAGTATCAGTACCTGATAAAAGAAGGGGCTCTGTCTTTTAACAGCTGAAACAAGATCATATTTGGTATATTTTTCAAGTCCCGAGAGCACTTTCAGGGCATCCTCTTGATACTCTCCGGTTGGGTTGAAGTTGAAGTTGAAAGGCTCTTCAGGGTATAATTCATTCCAAACTTCTTCGGTTTCTCTTAGACAAGAACTTCCTAGGGTCGATACAACATTGGAATTGTCAAGTATCTTTCCATAAAGTTCCTCACAATCTGATTTGTACCGCACCTACACAAATTGAGAAAATTTTTGTTAGCCACTCAACCACATAAACCAGTCTACCAATGAACTATACACATCAAAGTCTAGAAGGTACAGGATTCAATCTGTGACAATGCCAAATCCATTCACAGTCGAAGGGGACAGCTAAAGGCCCTTCAAATAGTGGAGATTCAGAATGTTTGGCAAGCAATGGAAGCCAGTAAGCGTTGTACCTACAAGTAGAATTTTACACTTCAGAAATCTGATATCTAATCCTCTGTTATCAATTCGGAACGAAATAGTAATCCAAGAGAATAGTTCCATAAATTTACAAAGCTGTAGGAATAAAAATTTTAGCCAAACGCATTACTGATGAACAAGTACACTTGAGGAGTAATAAAAAAGACATTTGAAAACAGTTAGAGCAAAAATCGATCCCTAGATTTCTTACCGATAAATAGCCCTTTCAAGGCTAGGGCCTTCATAAAGGAATCGATTCCTATCGACAGCTGAGAGAAACTGAAGCTGACGCTTAGCAGTAGCTACCAGGTCAACACCTATTTCAATCCGTTGTGCTTCTGCCCACTCGAGCTCTTGATTCTTCTCCATTTTGCAGAAAAAACCTAAGAATGAATACCGTTTCAGAAAAACATTCTAACTACCTTCCATCGTTGAATTATTTACATATAATTAATCAATCATTAAGATAATTGTCAACTAATCAAGGAATTATATCGTCAACCATAAGTCTCCCCCGACCTCATTAATCACATCGATAACCGTTAATATTACTCAATAGTCGAACAAGTTCATCCTTCAGTGAAAAAATATCCATTAAGAACAGATAAAAACCAATTCTACAAGAACACTTCCAATTTTCTCAGAAATTATTCCGAATCGGACATCAACTTCTAGTAACTGAACAAAGAAAGATCATCATCATCATCATCATCATCATCATCATCATAATCATCACCACCACGATTTTTAAGTTTGACTTGTCTTTTTTCCACTTCTCTATCGATTCTAATCACAATAATCATCAAGTAACCGTAGATCGAAAACTAAACTAATGAATATAGAAAACATTACCTTAAAATTCCTTGACCATGCGAGATTTCGCGTGGGAGTGTAAAGAAATTGGTGTTAGAACTGATCCGAAGACCAAACAACAAAGATGATGAGAGAGAGAGAGAGAGAGAGAGAGAGAGAGAAATATCTGAAAGGACTTGCAGGAAGAAATGTGTGTGTATATATATATGTATATATTAAAGAAGTCTTAAGGCATGGGAAGCTTCATCTCGCTAACAATTATAGAAAGATTCAAAATGTCAATAATCAATAAAATTTCAAGAGAAATTTCGACAAAATATTATGGAAATTATTAAATTAATTAATATATTAAGATTTTATTTAATTTATTTAAAAGTATTTAATAGATTTCTAAATTTTTAATTAGCGTGAAAAAAAAAACAAATTTATTTTTTATTTTCTTATTTTTTTAAACTATCTATTTGACTTTTTCATTCATGAGTTTAAAAACAAATATTTAATATGATACATAGGTTAATCATAGAGCACTCAGTAATATCATTGTTGACTCTAGAGCCACCCACAACTTCATGACCAAGACGCTTGAACATCTTTTGGTATCGAGTTACATGAAAGATGAAAGTTGTCAATTCGACAGCTTTACTTGTCTTAGGAGTTGTAAAGAGAACTTTGATCAAGCTAGGGACTTGAACTCGACAAACCAATTTTGTGATACTCAAGATGAATGACTTCAATATCATGTTAGGGATGGAGTTCTTGCTAGAACTCATTTTACTTGCTTTCATGTTAAATAAACCCTTGTTATTCTTGTAGTGTCGATACAGGATGAATGAATAGTTACCAAAATCATGTCTATATCTGTCCTTATTCTTGTTGTGTCGATAGACGATGAATGAATGGCTACCAAAATCATGTCTATATGTGTCGAGACCAAAATATTCTAAAATAAGTTAGAGGAGATGTACTAGTTGTCAAGGTTCTGCTATTAAAGTCTTATGGTTGCTTATTTGCTTTTAGCCTATAAAACTCCAAAATCTGCTGGGTTGTTACGCTTGACACTCTGCATGTGAACTGCAGGAACTGCGCATACCCAAAAAATACAAACCAAATCAGTAGCTGGCGATGAGTCATCAACAATCAATTTCCCTCTTCAATTGGGAAATTTTGCACTACAAACAACAAACGGATGTTAGCTCCTCTGAATTGCCAACCTTCGCCTCAACTATCGACCATGCCGAATTCCCAATCCCAACTTGCTTCCCGCCATGTCGCGGTAATCGGAGCCGGCGCCGGCGGCATTGTCGTTGCCCGTGAGCTCAGCCGCGAGGGCCACCGTGTGGTCGTCTTCGAACGGAACAGTCAAATTGGAGGGACCTGGGTGTATTCTCCGGAAATCGAATCCGATCCACTTGGAGTCAACCCTGATCGGACCCGAATCCATAGCAGCCTTTACAAATCTCTACGCACCAATCTCCCTAGAGAACTCATGGGGGTTCGGGATTACCCGTTTGTGCCACGAGAAGGGGAAGATCGAGATCCGAGGCGATTTCCAGGTCATCGAGAGGTTTTGAAGTATTTGGAAGATTTCGCTAATGAATTTGGGATCTGTGAATTAGTGAGATTTCGAACTGAGGTGGTTTTTGTTGGTCTGGAGCTTGGAAAATGGAGGATTCGATTTCGATGTGAAAATGGGGCTGTTGATGAAGAAACTTTTGATGCTGTAGTTGTTTGTGTTGGGAATTTTTCGCTGCCTCGAGTGGCAGAGATTCCTGGTATATTCCAAAAAGTTCTTCAGTTTAATCCAATTGTTCTTTTGTTTATTTATGATTTGGTTAGTAATTTGTTGATAGATAGAATTGGTATCTTACTTTTTCTTCTTTAAATGTGAGTTCTGTACATTCTAGATAAGGTTAGCTACTCATGGGAGATAGTTTGTGCATTAATTTCTATTCTTGCAGGCTTCATGTTCATAGATTGGTTGTGTTCTTGCACGTTTACTGCGATCATTTTTGCACATAATATAAGGTTTCTTGTTTGGATTTCAGCGTTTTTTTGGTTATTGTACTCTTTTTACGTTGTCTTGTGTCTGTCCATAAGAATACTTGATACAATGACCAGCTTGTAACTGGAGTTTTGTTCTCTCTATGATGTGCATTATCTTGTAACAACGAAACGTTCTTTCCAGGTATCGATGAATGGCCTGGTGAGCAGATGCATAGTCACAATTATCGCAGTCCCGAACCATTTCGGGGTAAGGTACATTCAGATTGCTCTGCCGAATTCTATGTCAATTTACATGGCATACTGACATTGTTGGTGTTGGGAAGAGTCATAGTTTCTGAGTCTAAACTCTGCTGTACACATTTTAATTATGTTTTTCCATTAATGTCATGAAATGGCCCTGGATTCGCCTCATGAAAAAATTGTAATAGTAGATATTGTTCTCTTTGGGCTTTCTCTTTTGGACTTCCCCACAAGGTTTTCAAAATGCGTTTGCTAGAGAGAGGTTTCCACCCCCTTTCGAGGCCTAGTGTCCTTGCTGGCACTCGTTCCTCTCTCCAATTGATGTGGGATCTCACAATCGACCCTCCTTCCAGGCCTAGTGTCCTCACTAGCACACCGCCCAGTGTCTGACTCTGACATTTGTAACAGCCTAAGCCCACCACTAGCAGATATTATCCTCTTTGGACTTTCCCTTTCGGACTTCCCCTCAAGGTTTGTAAAACATGTCTGCTAGGAAGAAGTTGTCACACCCTTGTAAAGAATGTTTCGTTCTCTTCTCCAACTGATGTGGGATCTCACAATCCACCCCTTTCGGGGCCCAGCATCTTTGCTGGCACTCGTTCCTCTCTCCAATCAATGTGGGATCTGCGGGATCTCACAAAAACGGATGAACTAAAAACTCATGACTTTGAGGTCTTTGTATATAAATCTAATGCCAATATAAACATAATATGTTTTATTCCTTTTTCTTTTGGGACAGGTTGTTGTCGTGATAGGTTATTCTTCAAGTGGTACGGACATTTCTCAGGAGCTCATTGGGGTTGCCAAAGAAATTCATATTGCTTGGAAATCAGCTAAAACAGAGCTTTTGGACACACAATCAAGTATTAATAGCGTGTCATTGCATCCAATGGTATAAGTGAGCCTTGTAGGCGATTTCTACTTCCGAATGTGGTCTTTAAGGTCCTAATATTTACTTATAAACTGCAGATCGAAAGTGTCCATAAAGATGGGAGAGTGGTCTTTCAAGATGGGTGCATCGTTTCGGTGGATGTTATTCTGCACTGCACTGGGTATGCTACTGTTGATTGTTTTGCGTTTTCAATGTCGGTAGAATAAGATGAGAAAGACGATATGTGAAAGCAATGGTAGATATTAGATAACATGTAGATTGCAATCTTGGTATGAAGAAAATGAAGAACAGAGCTTAAAGTTCTAATGATTAGAAAACTGCTAAGCACATTTCTGTAGGATTCTCTTTATAAGTTTCACAACTAGGTTGATGCAATTATCAAATAATGAGAGTTTAAATAATCAACCAACTTCTCTAAAATGGGTAAAAGGATAATTTTGGAATCAAGTAGAATGTGATAGTGTACCGCCCAAGCCCAAGCCCACTGCTAACAGATATTGTCTGCTTTGACCCGTATGTAGCGTTGTCAGCCTCACGGTTTTAAAACGCATCTGCTAGGGAGAGGTTTTCACACCCTTATAAAGAATGTTTCGTTCCCCTCTCCAACCGATGTGAGATCTCACAATCCACCTCCTTTGGAGGCCTAGCGTCCTCGCTGGCACACCGCCCGGTGACTGGCTCTGATACCATTTGTAACAGCCAAGGCCCACCGCTAACAGATATTGGCCGTCAGCGTCACGGTTTTAAAGCACGTCTGCTAAGGAGAGGTTTCTACACCCTTATGAACAATGTTTCGTTTCCCTCTCCAATCAACGTGGGATCTCACGTACAGTGATACATAGATTTAAATTGGTATTTTCCAGGTGCAAATTACTGGGGAAACAAAAACTTCTTTGAAATTGTAAGAATGTTAACTTGGAGTCTGAAAAACTGGAATCTCACTGAAACATTGCTTTGGTGATTGATCTTTACTGCTGACTATCATAAGAACTGCAGGTAGTTGACAGCATTTATATTCATGTTCTTGTTCAAGGTACAAGTATGATTACCCTTTTCTTGAAACCAATGGCATTGTTACTGTGAACGAGAACCGTGTAGGACCTCTATACAAGCATGTCTTCCCCCCAGCGTTGGCCCCGGGGCTTTCCTTTGTTGGGTTACCATTTAAGGCAAGTATCCGATCGTGGTACAAACTTCAACTTTGCTTTATTGTTAGAATAATTTTTTTTTGCTTTAATTTGTACTGCAGGCTGTTCCTTTGCCCTTGTTTGAGCTTCAAGGCAATTGGGTTGCTGGTGTTTTATCAAACAGGATTGCACTTCCATCAAAAGAGGAGATGTTGGCCGATGTTAGAGCTTTCTACGCAGCTCTTGAAGCTTCTGGCAAGCCCAAGCATCTGACCCACGAATTGGGTGATTCTTTGGTATGTTTTATGCTTAGTTACATGCCTGAATGATTATTTTGCAAGGATCACATCAGCATTAACATAAACTCTTGGGAACAAAATTGAACAAAAGAGGGAAATAATTAGTTCCAATCCAAAATTGACTAAACATTATTATCCATGGTGGTAACGTGATGTTTGGACTTCGGAGAAGTTCTGGGTTCGAATCCCATGTGAAAACTTGGAACCGTTTGATCATCGTTTTGTTTCTATTAGTCCATTGTGGTAACTGCGATGTTCGGACTTCAGAGAAGTTTTGGGTTTAAATCTCATGTTGAAAACTTGGAACCATTTGATCATCGTTTTGATTTCTGTTCACTTTTTATGAACGAGAAAGTCAAGACTAAACTCAAGATTCATTGAACTTTGTACTTATATTTCGTATGGATGTGAAAATGCAGCCTGCCTACATGAACTGGCTTGCAGCAACTTGTGGTCGTCCTGCGTATGAAGAATGGAGAAAAGAAATGTACATTGCTACTAACATTAATAGACTGGCCAATCTCGAGTCCTTCCGTGATGTTTGGCACGACGATGAGTTGAGTCGTCAAGCTTATGAGGAATTTAGTAAGTTTACTACAAATGAAAGAAGTCAAAACAACTCACATATGAATGTTTGATAAGATAGGTTGTGTTAGTGTGCATTACATGTATTTATGTGCTATTTGATTCTTCCTCCCGGTTGGATCTTGCCTTCAAAATAAAAAAGACAATAATATCAGCTTATAGCACAGCATATTAGAGGATTGAATTGGAGCTTTTGATTCTTGTTGTTAAGCATAATTATATATCGTTGATTGCAACGTGCCAAGTTCATCAAGTCTGCCGTTAGCAGATATTGTCTTCTTTAGATTTTTCCTCCTTAAAATTTTTTAAACGCCTCTACTAGAGAGAGGTTTCTACACCTTTATAGGGAATGCTTTGTTCCCATCTCCAACCGATGTGGGATCTCACAATCCATCTCCCTTGGGGGTCCAATGTCCTCGTTGGTATTCCTCCCGATGTCTAGCTCTGATACTATTTGTAACAGCCCAAGTCCACAACTAGCAAATATTGTCTACTTTAGCCTGTTACGTATCGTTGTTAAGCCCCACGGTTTAAAAATGCGTCTTGTTATGGAGAGGTTTTCATATTGTTATAAGGAATGTTTTGTTTTCCTCTTCAACCGATGTGGGATCTTGCAAAAATAATAGCTATACTCACATTTTCTTGGTGCTCTTAAGCTTCCCCTAGTTGATCGTTCTTAGATTCAACTTAATCGGAATTCAATTCACCTGTGATATTTCATTCAATTAGAAAATCGAGTCTAGAGTTTATCCATGTAGCCAATATAACTTAATTATTCTAAAACCAATCTTAAATAGTTGTTCAAAATAATAGCTATGCTCTTAAGCTCGCTCTAGCAGATCATTCTTAGGTTTAGCTCAATTAGAATTCAGTTCATTTATGATGTTCCATTCTACCAAATAACTTAACTATTCTAGAATTGGTCTTAACTAGTGTGCTAAATATCAATAATTGTTCAAATAGTAGCTACGTTGACATTTTCCGATAATTAGGTTAGAACACTTCTAATGACAAATCGAGAAGTTTAAATCGATAGACAGCCATGGGGAGCCACTGAGCTAAGCTGTCGAGCCGCCTCCTGAGAAAAATCAACTAAAGAAGCCAACTGCGAGCCGCTGAGAGGCGACAACTTGAGGGAATTGTTTTAAGATGCATTTGTTAAGGAGAGGTTTTCACACCCTTATAAGAAATGTTTCGCTATCTTCTCCAACCAATGTGAGATCTCACAATCAATCCCTTTGGGGTGCCAGTATTCCCGCCCAATGACTGACTCTAATACTATTTGTAATAGCTCAAGCCCACCACTAGCAGATATTGTGTTATTTAGACTTTCCCCTTCTGGGATTCTCTTATAAGACGTGTATGCTGGGGGAGGTTTTCACACATTTATAAAGAATGTTTTGTTCTCCTCTCTAACCGATATGAGATCTTACAGAAGCCTTATGAGAAAATCAAAAGCAAAACTACGAAAACCTACACCTAAAATGTCATATCATTATAATCAAACATGTTCCTTATTTGCTAGGTCTCCTCTTGGTTTGGTTTTGGTCAAATGATTAGCTGGCAACGGTACAAGTGCAATCGATTGGGTTGCGAATGTTGGATGAAAGTCCCACGTCGGCTAATTTAGGAAATAATCATGAGTTTATAATCAAGGAATATTCTCTCTATTAGAATGAAGCCTCGAGAGCTTATACTTAAAATGAACAATATCATACCATTGTGGAGAATCGTGTTCATCTAAGAGATAAATCTTATGGACCAATCCATGATCGAGTAACTCTAATAGAGTTCAGGCTAGGGTTAGATTGGGTCGTAACTCTGTTTTTGGTTGGTTGAGTTAACTCGACCAACCCTAGATAAATTCGAAAGTTTAAGAATTAATATATATATATATATATTTTAAAGTTTAGAGATTAAAATAGAATAATAAGGATTTTAAATAATAATTTTGTGTTTAAATTTTAATTAAAAAAAAAAGTTAATCTAAAAATAAAAAGGTTAAATAACGTTGAGGGTAATTAACGAATTATTTTTATCCATCTTTATTTGGCAATTAACCAACTTTATTTGGCAACCTACGTGTGTAATTGGCGTTTTCAAATAGCCTTTGACTCATTAATAAGTGGAAAAATTTCCTAATCAAAATAAATATATATTTTAATGTTTCGTTCTCCTATCCAACTGACGTAAGATCTCACAATTCATCTCCTTTCAAGACCTAGCATCCTCGTTAGCACTCATTTCTCTCTCCAATTGATTTGAGATCTTATATTCTACCTCCTTCGAGGCTTAACGTCCTCTTTGACACGCCACCTGGTGTTCACTCTCCTCTGGGGCCTAACGTCTTCGCTGATACACTACATGATATCCACCCTCATTAAAAGCTCAGCGTCCTCACTAACACACTGCCTCGTGACTGACTCTAATACCACTTGTCATAGTCCAAGCCTACCGCTAAGAAATATTGTCCTCTTTGGACTTTCGAGCTTTCCCTTTCGGACTTCCCTTTAAGACTTTTAAAATGGGTCTGCTAGGGAGAAATTTTCGCACCCTTATAAAAAAATGTTTCGTTTCACTCTTCAACAGATGCGAGATCTCATATTTTAAACCGTGTTCTTATACTTTTCAAAATCACATTTTAATCCTCAATTATGTTCATTTGCTTAGCTTTACGATTCCTTATAGGGTTAATATCTAATATTACGAGCTTTATAAATTTAACTCTTTCTTTTCTCGAACCATGTTGGTTCGATACGAGTAATATATTTTTTTTCTTATTATTTGTTTTCCTAGTACTAACCTCAAGAATAAGAATATATGCTAATTTTTACTGCGTTACACTCATTTTGACAATTACTCACTATAACAGCAAAAATTTACCATTAACAGATATTATCTGCTTTCGTCCGTTATGTTTTATTGTCAGCCACACAATTTTAAAATGCATCTATTAAAAAAGTTTACAGTATCTTTAATTAAATTAAAATATAACAAATTAAATATAATTAATTCTAACTTGTATTTAAAACGTGGCGGCCAACGAATTTTTCTAAGGAAAATGAAAAAAAGAAGGAAAACTCTCGGCGAAGGACGACGAGTGCCAGCTGTATAAGAGGCGACTGCTGCGCCACATCCGTCCAATGTTCTGTAACTGGGCCCACATGACACGTGGCCACGTCACACATTCTCTTCGTATGTGTCATCGAGTCGGGACTTGTAACATACACCTCCACGTGTAAGTTCTCCCCTTCTGGGTCCCACACAACCTTTTTTTAATTTTTAATTCTATTTTTATAATACATATTACTAAATTAACCTCCCTCGTTTTTCTCAATTTAATTATTTTTTTAAGTCAATTAATTTTAAAAGAAAAATACAAAAATAAAAATTTACGTGTAATTACTTTCATACTTAAGGAGACATTTTACACCATTTACGAAGTTGCAAATCACTAAATATATTTTAATATTTAAAATAATTTTACCTCTTAAAATATTAAAAAAATATATTCATAATTATATGATAATTGATATCGCATGAAAATAAACCTGAAAATAATTGGTGTAATTTTAAAGTAGTTGTAAATTATATTTATGACGTAATATTCTAAAAAAAAATATCACAAAAGATTCATAAATATTGAAAATGCGAAATTATAAATATAGTATTTTATTAGATTTAAAATTTTTAAATTCTTTAAAAAAAAATTATTTATCAACAAATTAAATATCAAACAGTAATAATATTAAAAGTAGTGTAAAGTTGGATCGTAGCTATATTTTTTAGTGGATTTGATTGATCCGACCAGAAAAATGTGAGGTTGTGAACTAATCTGAATTTTTCGATTTTTTGAAAAAATTCAACGTAGCCCAACTCAAAAAAATCTAACCCAACCCCACACGGGTTTTAGTTGGATAGTCTATGTTGGTCGGATTATCGAGTTATACGAACACCACTCACAACTATATCTCTTTTGAACTTAGTGCAATTGTGCACACTTATTCTAGCCTTCCAGTAAGTCAATAGACTAAAATTTAAGTCGTTGGCATAGAATCTTCCGGCTCGTACTTAAAAAAATAATTTTAAAATGTTAAATTTTTTTTTTTTTGAAAAAATTAATGTTATAAGCTAATAAACCATTAAAAAATAATAATAATAATAATAATAATAATAATAATAATAATAATAATAATAATAATAATAATAATAATAATGAAGGCTATAAGATGAAAAAAGAGGGTTGCCTTGTTGAATACGGAATCGGAAGGCTATAAATACTCCAAAATTTCTCGTCGTCGAATCCTTTCTTTTTCCCGTGTGTTTACCATTTTACCATCGATTTCTCTCTCATTTCTGTTTGGCTCTAGATTTCATCGTCTCTAACATTGCGCTCCACCGAAGGTTTTTTTTTTTCCTCTCTCTCTCTCTCTCCCGTTTTCTTTCATTTTCCTCTATATTCTCAGATTTTCCCTGTTTTGATCCGATTTTCTCCGGTGTTCTTCCTTCTTTTTCTTCTCAGGTTTCTTATTTCATCTCGAATCTCTTCCGTTCAGCGCCGTTTTTATGTTCTTTGGTTCATACCACAAAGGAACCACAAGAAGTGGAGGTTACGTCTCTAATTATTCTACTCAGGTACGTCCTCTCCTCTTCGGATTTCTTTTTTCCTTTTTTCGTCGCATTTTGATCTCCTCTTCTTATTATATTGTTATTAATCAAAGCCTGTCAGAGACTCTGTCGTAAGGAACCTTTTCGAGTTTTTTCTTTTTGCTCTGTGTGTATCTCTGTGTGTGGTCGACATTTTCGATTTCCGATGATATTTGATGTTTTCTTATTGCGTTTCTGTAGATTTCTGATCATTTTCTACAGTTTAGTGATTTTTTAACTCGGATTTTGGCCTTGTGTTCGTGTTTTTGGTTATTATAATTGTTTCTGGATTTTCCTGTAACTGATTCTAATCGCTATTTTTATTTCCCTATTTTAGCACATAGGATCCTTGTTGAAAAGTTAGCTTCCTAAACCGACTGATTTGACAGCTCCTTTTTTTCTCCCCCCATCCTTTAGCATTAAACGTCTTGTGATAATTTTACCCTAATTTCTATTTTGTCGGTTGCTGGGAACTGTGAGCACCGTCGTTGTTGAATAGTTCACGTGCTTTTGTTGATGTAACTAACTGGGAGAGAGAAGAAGCCCTCTTGTCTTGTCTTTTCCTTTAGGAATCTGGCGTGCAGTTGGTTGTTAATAAATAATATCATTTCAGCCACATCTTTTTCTTTAAGGGCTTCCATAACTTTCTTTTCTTTAACATTAGTGTATACTTTTTCCTCTGGGTTCATGTTATTTTTTTAATTGAACAGTGCATTATAATAATTACCTCTCATCATGAACACTTTCAGTTTCAATTACTTTTTGTTTTTCCATTTAGATCCCAAGTTATTCTTTTCCTTTTTTAAGCATTAGAAGCCTAATCCTTACAGAACATAAGGACGGACAAATGGGGGCTGAATCCTTCCTTGCAGAATAAAGTACTGGAGGAATAAATGGTTACAAATCACCAAGAGCCAAATATAGAGAAAAAGAAACTTTTTGTAGCATCCCTTGAGATTTTTTTTTAATAAAATTTATAAAATTGATATTTACATTACAATCACACAGGTATTTATATTGGTTGGTATCCGTAGCCTTTTCTTCTTCCTCCCACTCATCAAAAGGTAGATTTTTTTAGTATTGTCGAAACATCTGGGAACACAGAGCTCTACTGAAATGGGTTCGGTAATTACTAGCCTGTGTAGGTCTCGTCTTTTAACCAGTCAGCCCTACCAGTTACAGGACTCGGCTTTTTGATACAACTGTCTTGAGACATGACTTTGTGGTCCGTAGGCCGGGCCTAGGTGTCCAGACATTTTTTTTTTGTTTTGTTTTGTTTTGATTTGATTTTTTTAAAGAATTTAAGATGTAAATATGAGAAGAAAATCATTAAAAACTCTTTTCATTTTGATTGAAGTATGTGAGTGTATCATTCATCTTTGAAGCATGTCTATGGCTTCTCCAATCTTCTGTAATATGCTATGAACACTACCGTTTCTCTTAGTTCTTCAAGATGGGAATACGATCTATATATCTGATCTATTTGATGACCGAGAAAACTTGATGGGGAGGTAATTAAAATCCATCCATAGAACAAAAAAAAAAAAAAAAAAAAAAAAAAAAAAAAAAAAAAAAAAAAAAAAAAACAAAACAAAAAACAAGAAAAACAAAAGAAAATTATATGGATAATCATTGAAAACCTTTTTTGTTTTTGTTTTTGTTTTTTGTAATCATCCTCCTTCAGTCTCTCTCACTCACAAACAGTGTTCCCATGCTTTTCAATGTTTTTTACTACCATACATAGCTTGTAAACAAAGGGCATCAATATGTCACCTTTTGTACTCTATTACTCAACCTGCAATTTAAATAACTCGATTAATTTTTGTCAAGAGCAAAATATTAATCCATGGGCTTTGATTATGGAGATAAACTACTCCATATGGTTGTATTACGCATGATCCCCATAGATATGCCTGCAATATTTTCTTTGTCGTCCCAGAAGAGTTTTTTAATCTAGTACTAATATTGTAATGGAAAATCCTAGATTCGTTGCATAAAAGATATGCAGATAAGCCCTGAAGCATTCTTATCCATAGTTAAATGTGGCTGGACATTATTCCAAAATGAGGTGGGCTGTTGAATGCTTAAATATATTTACTGAAATTTTCACTTGCACTCTGAATATTTTGTCAAAAATTTAGAAGTCATTCATTATTTTTCAATCGTCCAGCCCTCCTTCCTTTGTGACATGAAGCTAGTAGACTATGCCATGTTTTAAAAGACAATTTATTTAAGTTCAGATTTCTTTGGATGTATCAATCATCCATTATCTTTTGCACAACATTATAACCATTTTCAGAGTTGAAGTAGCAATTCGTCTCTCGTAGCATCCCCTGAGAACTCGTTATTTAAATATCATTCAATTTGATGTCATTACTCTGTTGCCTTAGTTTCTTCTCTGGCACTGTCAGGAGAATAATTCATCAAATGGTTCCCTGTCAGATCTCTCTAAACCTCCCCCTTATCTTGTCAGTATAAAATATATTCAAATGCTGAGAACTAAATTATATCTGAAATGAGAATATGCATGTGAGAACTGTTGCAAAAAAAAAAAAAAAAAAAAAAAAAAAAAATGTTAACATTTCAAGACCTGAACTTATTGCATGCCCGATAGATTTTATGCCCATCTTTGGGAGATGGGTCATTAGAGTTGACCATATTTGGTCCATTCGGAAAATTTTATTCCATGTGTTTGATTCTATCCGGTTTATGGTTAAAGTATGTATTCCTTTAAATTATTTGTTAATATGCGGCTGCGGTACATAATAAATATTCTGTACTGTTAGCTTCTACTCATGTTTTTGTTGTTGGTTTCCTATTTCCTACGGTTGATTAGCTGATATTATTATGGGGTAGACAATATTTTACCAATTGGGTCATTTGAGAATTCACTGGTTAACTTAGAGCTACTCACCACCTTTATGCACCTGCTCTTTCTATGCAGAACAGAGGGTAATCACTTGTATTCGAAACGTATTTTTTCCTTCCTCAAAGGACTGATAACAAATAATGTTGGGCAACATTTTATAGATGCTGTGCTGTTTTGGCAATGAAAGGGTACCCACTGTTTCATAATTTGTCTTTCCCTGTCTGCATCTTGGCTTGTTTTTTTTTTATTTTTTAATCCAAATAATAATTTCATTTTTTTAATGTATGATTCTCCAACAGTTTTCAGGAAAACTGCTCTTGATGGACTGCTCACCAAACAGTAGTGACAAGAAAACATTGAAGCGTTGGTTTTTCATTGATAAAAGGGTTGGGTAAATTATTTTTGACAAGGAACACAAATTTCTATTTGATCGAGCTATACTCTCTCACCACACCACACCACACCACACCACACCACTGTATTACAAATTAATTTATTCTTGTATTAAGTTGCTACATGGACATGACATCAAATCATGCATCTCCTGTTCTCACTGAACCTGCACCAATGAATAAATCAAGGCTAGGAATCCATTCTGCTATTTTGCCTTACTCTCAACCAGGTGCTTCCTTTCCCCCAAGTAAATATATCCCAATTCCTAGGAAGAAGTCCGGAAAATTTGATGATGTGTGGTCCAATGGTTGGTTGGATGCCATGAAATCCTCTTCTCCTCCTCGGAAAAAAATAAAGGATTTTGATGCCGAGTTTGCTTCAGATGACGATACTGATGTTGCTTACAGCTCCTGGGTGGTAATGTTTGATCCTTATAAATCTTAACTACCTCCTCCTATAATTTTTCCACTTCAATTTACTCATTTTTTCTTTCTTCTTCTGCAGCTGAAGCACCCTTCAGCACTCGGCTCTCTAGAGCAAATAACCAGTTACGCAAGAAATAAGAAAATAGCTGTTTTTTTGGACTATGATGGGACCCTTTCTCCTATAGTAGATGATCCAGATTGTGCTCTTATGTCTAATACTGTATGTCTATCGTTCTCGCAGCAACGTCTCAACCTTTCCTCTTTTTACATATTTTTTCAACAAAATATTTTTTTCTCAGATGCGTTTTGCTGTACGAAATGTTGCCAAATATTTTCCAACGGCAATCATTAGTGGAAGAAAGCGAGAAAAGGTACGTCGAGAACCAGTCCGAAATGATATGTTTCTTGGGTTTTGACAAGAACTTACTGAAACTTTTTTTTTCCCCAGGTTTTTGACTTGGTAGGACTAACAGAACTCTATTATGCTGGTAGTCATGGGATGGACATTGTCGGGCCTGTGAGTCAAACAGTGCTGAATTCCCATCCCAACTGTACTAGATCTACTGACCACCAGGTGAGCGATGGAATAAAATAAGATCCTTGAATTCATATTTCATATCTTGCTTCGTTTTTCCCCCCTTAAGCATGATAATCACACATTAATGATTTGTGCTTTCGTTAATTTCAACTCACAAAACAGGGTAAGGATGTTAATCTGTTCCAGCCCGCAAGGGAATTCTTGCCCATGATAGACGAGGTGCACTTTTTTCTTCTTATTTACATCTTCAAGTCTTTAGACTAATGTTTTAAACTTATATGTAAGAAATTTAATTTTTCTTGTAGGTTTTTGGAACCCTCGTCGAGAAGACGAAGGATATTAGAGGCGCAAAAGTTGAAAACCACAAGTTTTGTGCCGCTGTACATTACCGGAATGTACATGAGAAGGTAAGATTCAAGATTATTTCGAAGCTTGGCTTTGCAATTTGGATTCTTAAAACTGTTCTCCCTTTCCTCTTCTTCAGAATTGGCCTACAATAGCACAGTGTGTTCATGATGTACTAAAGGACCACCCACGTTTACGATTAACACATGGGCGGAAGGTATGTTGTTTGTTCTTCTGTAACGGTTCCATCATTTCGAGTTTTTTTCCCCACTGTGCCCTGACTACTGCTTCGATCCCGTTATAGGTTTTAGAGATCCGTCCGGTGTTCGATTGGAACAAGGGAAAAGCTGTTGAATTTCTGCTCGAATCTCTCGGTAATTGTTCATTCTTCACAGATGAATGCTCCGAGTTTGCTTGCTTGCATATTCTCATCCCATCCCGAATCTACAATCCTGCAGGATTAAACGAAAGTGAAGACGTGCTCCCTATCTATATTGGTGATGACAGAACTGATGAAGATGCTTTTAAGGTAAGTGCTGGATCCTCCTCGAATCATATGGTGGTTGGTTCGAGTCATGTGTTAACGCTGTTGCTTGCAGGTGCTGCGGGAGAGAAACCAAGGCTACGGCATATTGGTGTCTTCTGTGCCTAAAGAGACCAACGCATTCTACTCTCTTAGGGATCCCCCAGAGGTCAGTCTTGACTTTTCCTTTCCGGTCTGATACGTTTAAGTTACTAATATTATTAGTGAAGAAGTAGAAGAATGATACTATGAATTGTGATGGGTGGTGTGGCGGCGGTGCGTGCAGGTAATGGAATTCCTGATGGGATTGGTGAGAAGCAGGAAGAAGGTGGAGAAAAATACTTGATTTCATTTGGTACATCAAAGAATTCAATCCAGTTTGCGTGTGTTGTGGAATTTAGAATAGGCAAGTTTCATGTTTCTTTTGTGTAACAAGTTCTCTTTTTCCCCCTTCCTTTGGGAGGTTATGATATGTTCAGTTAAGGAATTATTTCGAGCTACTTTATAACAATACCGTAACACAGTTCTGCGATATTTCGAGCTACTTTCGAGCTATTAGAACACAACCTGAATGAACCTCTATGATATTCTACTCTCGTTTCTCTAATATTTAATATAATAAATGGGTTTTAAATATGCTATTCCAGAGTCTTTACTCTTTTATTGCTTCTTTTTGTTTATTCATTCAAAGTGAGATAGTACATCGTTTTAATATCAAAACCTTTGAAAAGAGTGAAGAGTGAAGAAATGAGAGTAGAATATCACTGATGGAAGAAAACGAGAGTAGAATATTCATAATTATTGTGGTTGTTGCTTATTCAATTCAAACATACATTTGTCCATGAAGTTTGAATCTCACATGATTGACTTGTTTGCGAGGTTAGAATAACTGTTGTACAATTGTTGTCTTACTATTGCAAGAGTGCGGTCCCGACATTTCAGCTTGAAGTTGTTTAGTGAAAGCTTCTTGATCTAACTTTCATTGCATTACTTTATATTCCAATCCAAATAAATACTTTTTTTTTTTAACATAAATACTTTTTTTTTTAACATTAGTGACAATTGAGATCCAATCATTTAAATAAGATTAAGTGTTGGCACAAGTGATCAGAATTTTTTACCAATCGATTAGGGCTTTAGGTTTAGGATTAAAGTTGTATGCCTCTTCATTTATAAATAAAATAAAGGAAATCCATTCGTTCATTTCAACTTATTCTTTCCTTATTCTTTCCTTTCAACTTATTTATCTTAGAAATTGAGTGGTAAATAAATGATGGTATCATCTAGTAATATGTAAAAAGAAACTATCAAATTTTAATTAGAGTTTTAAAATTCGACATTCTAATATGAACTAAGACATTAATCATACAATATAAACTTAAGGGTATGAAAAAATTATCGAAAATCAAGTTTTATTTATTTTTATGCACTACACAAAGGAGGCACAGTTGTTAATCCTATCTTTTTTATTCCCTCAATCATCAGACTTGAAAATGTACTTAAAAATGTAGTAAAAAGAACATTTGTGCTTTCTTTTAACTAAAAACTAAGTTTATTTGCGATTCTATATTGTATGATGCTAAGCCATTGTTATCTCTCTCTTGCTTGCTTATATAACGTCTCTTTCAAAAATCTCTTTCTAAAATCTCTCTCTACCCTCATTTCTAAAATCTTCTTTTAAAATCGAGGCTAAAGGCTCGATCATACGATCACGTCACTTGGCCATAGGCGACACAAGAACAAATTGGCTTAGCTCACTTGTCATTGGAATGTGATTGCCGCACAATCGCTAGTCCGCTGCCTTCAAAATATTGTAAATAGTTTAACAAGGTAAGGAACCTTACAAAGATCGTATTGATTCTTATCAGGATTAACTGAGGCTATTCAAACAAGCACAAGTAAATTAAACGGTATTCTCATAGAAATTGGGATTGTAGATTTTAAGTTTTATGGGATCTAATTGTAAGTGATCTCAATATCAAATAACTCAACATGAAAAATCAATACAAAATCAAAGCTTTATTCCTCTTCATTTATAAATACAACGAATTGTTCACTCCAAATTTATTCTCTAGAACGTAAAAGAAAACTACATAATTAAATCTCTTCCTCAAACGATCATCTTTTGTAGAAATAGCTTACGCTCACGAAGGACAAATAAGAGGTTTTTGTATCCCAGTAACAACCGGTTTCACATTCGAACATTCAGATACAATTGGACCTTCACGTCCAGTATAACTGATATCAATGTTAGATAACTGCACATCTTCACATGGATAATCAGCACTACACAAAAGCTTCACAGCAACTGCATTACCAGCAGTACCTCTAATATTCTTGAAACTCACCTTACTTATCTTGATTTTCGACGGAATCTGAAAAATCAAATAAACACAATTTTAATGAAATTATTTCTAATTAAAATAAAATAAAGAAAATAAGGAATTCCAGTACCTTCCTGTTACATTTGTTGTATGGACAGTATTCTTGATCCACAATAATTGGATTTTGGACGTCAACCAAAGTTATATCTTCATAGTGCATATCAGTAATCGATCCAGTAGCAGGAGAAGCCGGCCATGTTTTGATCCTTAGGCCATTTGTTGTACCAATTAATTTACAATTTTTGACATAAAGCCCAGCAACCGGTTCTTCAACAAGATATTGTCCTAGACTTCCTACGCTTATGCCGTGTCCAGGTCCACACGTCACGTTCGTAACTGTTACCTGTCTGCTTCCATCTCCGAGTGAGATACAATCATCACCAGTACCAATAACTGAATTGATGATATTAACTCCATCACAACGACCCATGTGAATTCCATCACTATTAATACTATTCCCCGGTGCATTTATAGTCACGTGGTCGAAAGTAAGATTCTTACAACCTAGGATATTGACATGAAAATTCTTGCTGTCTTTTGACGTTATGTCCCTCACAATTGAATCTTTTACAAAGCTGAACTTCAAACTCTGTAAAAAAAACGACCATGCATGAGTATAAACAATAAATTAAAATTTGCAAATAGTTAATTTAAGTGTATTTACCATTGGAATTCTTGCACACTTGGGGTTTTTATGACAATCGTTACTTGCCCAAGCTTTTTGTCCTTGTCCATCAAAAACTCCGCCACCTGTTAATGAAATTTTGTCGACATATCTGAACTCAATCCAACCATCACCTGTTATATCTACGGGTGCCATTATTGTTCCTTGCACGACAATATCAATTGGACTCTTGCAAGGACCAAGCAATTTGATTACACCTAACGTGTAAGTCTCTTTTGGAATAATTAATTTACTTTGAATCAGGGAAGCACAAGCGTCCTTCCATGCCTTCTCTAGAATCTGTTCAAAAATCTCAAACATAATTAGAAAAGATTTATCATCGTAAAAATATCTAAACATCGATACATTTGATATTAGTTTTTACCTGAGTTATATCAGCATTAGGCTTAGCACCGTATGTTGTCACATCAAAAACTCCATCACTTGATTGAGCTGTTCTTATAGAAACGTATAATAATAACACAAACGATAGAGTTATCGACTTCATGTTCATACCCATCTTCTTGTCCTTCAACTTTCTATTTTATTTTATTTTATTTATTATTATTTTTTTTGTTTTTTGGAGATTGTTTGTGGGAAATGCTTGAATGTTCCATTTACAATTTGAAGTATTTATATGAAAAGGAGAGAACATTGCTATTATTAGCTTTCTTCTTGCTCCACTTATACTTAACTAATTGTGCTATTCTTTCGTATGATTAAGCATTTACCTCACTAAATTCTATTCCATAAATTTCTCTCTATTTTGAAAATTTGTTAGGTCTCGTATTGTTTTCGTTTATTATAGATGAGGAATTTAATTATATTTCAATCCACATTTATATTTTAAATTATTATAGTTTAGGGTTTAGGTTTTTGGATTCGATTGTGGTAAGATTTAATAAAATTTCTCAACCTCGTACTAAAAAATTATATTTCTTAACTTGTTAAACGTGAATTTAATTTAAAAATCTTGGAGAGGGAAATGAGTGTCACTGAGAATGCCGGCGTCAAAGGGGGTGGATTGTGAGATCCCACATGGGTTGAAATGACAGCTACCGAGGATGTTGGGCCCCGAAGGGGGTGGATTGTGAGATCCCACATGGGTTGAAATGAGTGCTAGCGAGGATGTTGGGCCCCGAACGGGGTGGATTGTAAGATCCTACATCAGTTGAAATGAGTGCTAGCGAGGATGTGGATTGTGAGATCCCACATCGGTTGAAATGAGTGCTAGCGAGGATGTTGAGCCCTGAAGGGGGGTGGATTGTGAGATCCCACGTCGGTTGAAATGAGTGCTAGCGAGGATGTTGGGTCCCGAAGGGGGTGGATTGTGAGATCTCACATTGGTTGAAATGAGTGCTAGCGAGGATGTTGGGCCCCGGAGGGGGTGGATTGTGAGATCCCACATCGATTGAAACGAGTGTCAACGAGGACACTAGGACTCGAAGGAAGTGGACACTAGCCCCAAACGGGGTGGATTTCTAGATGAGTCGTTGCAACGACTTAAATATTTTTTTAAATAATAATATTATATGTATAAATAAAGAGTCGTGTTAAACCATTGACCAATGAATTTTTCATAAATTCCAACCAGCTTGACCATGCATATTATAAAAGTTTGAAATTCAAATTTTATTTTATTTTGTTTTTTTCAACTATATTTAAATTACTTATTTTTCTTATCTGATTAATTGCCTAATTAAAAACATCCCTTTAAAGGAAAATTTGGAACTTAAGAGGTACTCTAAAGCGGCCAATATAAGTAACGGCTTTTAAAATATGGGTCAAGGTCGGACTTACATAAATTTATAACCCTAAGTATTAATCCCATTTTTCAAACATCCACTTATTCGGTTATTCATTTGACTCAATAATCTAACCTATTCATACTGTTCAATTCAAATTAAGATTGGATTAATTTTTTTTTTTTATTTCGATCGGGTTCAGTTTACGAGTTGACATTTTTCTAGTCGAGTCATCCAGACGAACTCGTAGAATTACAACCCAACTAAACTTTACCGTAAAGTTTAACCTATGTACACTCTACATCTACCAGTAAAGTTTAAATTAAAGAAATTAATTAGATTAATCTAATCCACTTAACTGCGCCCTCGTTTGATAACACTCCCATTTAAAATTTATGATATAAACATACAGTTTACTCTTTAGTTTTATAAATGCTTCATATTTAATTTAATGTAATTAACATTCATACTTACTCAATGCATAAAACAAGAGGATTTGTCCATTTTATTGTGTGATGTCTCCTAGTAACTTACCTAAGCCCTAAACTCAATTAGGTTCATTAACCACTTCCTTAAAAATTACTATTCTTTTTTAATTTTATCCTATCATCCTTCATGTTTTCGTTTTTTAATATAATTACAAGAATACCCGTAAATTTTGTGTTTACTACACAATATTACTCTTTTGACCTCACTGTATGCAAAGGTCCAAATCCATCATTAGCGGATATTGTCATCTCGGAAATTTTCGTCAAAGTTTTTAAAATGCGTCTGCTAGGGAGAGGTTTTCACACCCTTTATAAAGAATGCTTTGTTCCCCTCTCCACCCCATTCGGGGCCTAGCGTCCTTGCTAGCACACCACTCTGTGTGTGGCTCTGAAGTCATTTGTAACAACCCCAGACTAGGAGAGATTGTCCTTTTTGGACTTTTCGTTTATGGGTTTCGCTCAAGATTTTTAAAACGTGTCTTGATACGGAGAGGTTTTCACACCCTTTATAAAGAATGTTTGGTTCCCCTCAAGGTTCATTAACCACTTCCTTAAAAATTACTATTCTTTTTTAATTTTATCCTATCATCCTTCATGTAACGGATCAGATTAAAAAAAAAAAAAAAAAAAAAAAACGAAGTCGTTGGCAGAATCGAAAACTCCAACGAACGCCAGAGTTTTCGTTCGCACACGACCCACAAAGGGCGGCCGAAGTCTGGGTCGCCAAGGAAACTCGATCCCGAACTTCAGCCACCCCAAGACACCTACAAAGAAGGAAAAAATAAGTGAAAACGAAGAAGACAGAGAAAATCTGACGAAACTCCGGCGAGGCCAAACCCTTTAAAATCGTCGTCAAAACCTACAGTTTACGCAAGAAAAGTAATCCCAGAGCCTTTTGCACACATCAGGGGTAGATTTAGACGAGTCCTACACGTTGTACACCTCGGCGAGGGAGACGAAATGTCGGATTTTCGAACCCTCTCAGATCCGGGAGAGTAAGGCCTTTACGAATAGAACCAATATTAGAAACGAAATTAGGGGGAGAAAGGGACTCGAGAATGGAGAAAAAAAAAGGAAAAAGGACGTCGAAACGACATAAACGAGGAGACAGAGAGTTCGCTGGAAAAATGCAGGCAACTAGGTGAAGAAGACGAAGTCCGACCTGAGGGCCGGATCCTGCAACCCGAATCGTGTCCAACCACCATAAGTCAGTCCAACACCCGACGACTCCCGCAGCCCAGTCGCCTCATCCCAAACCCGTAAGCCCAGTTACGGCCTAACCCACCAGCCACGACCCGAGAGCAAAAACCCAACCGACCCGAGACCTGCAAGCCCAGTCAAACGCCCAACATGCACAGCCCATAACAATGCCCGACATGCACAGCCTAGCCCACCTACACGTTTCCTTCAGCCCAGGCCGGCCCGTCACCTGCTTGCGACCCGAAAACTCGCTAGCGACCCGACAACCCACGCCTCGACCCGAGACCGCTGCACACGCGTCGCCCTCTGGTTGTGCCACATGGCACGTTTGTAGCGCGACACCCCTCGGCTCTGGCAGCTTGATCGGCTCGGCGGAGGCTTCTTGGCGCTAGTAGCTTGATCGGCTCGGCAACTGCTTCTAGGCGCCGGCGGCTTATTCGACTCGGGAAACCTTTTTCTGACCTATTTGTCACTGTTCCGACCCTCCCGAACTTAGTTTCGGCCCTGTTTAAGGTAAAATAGATCATTTTAAGGTTGTATTTCACAAATTCAAGTTAGAAATTAATTATGTTTGTGAAATACTAACGAAGGTGTTGAATGATCCAATAGGAACCAACCACCAACAGAAGCGTTGAACGTTTACGAGGAGCTAGGAGCTTACGTTTATATTTTAGGGAGTGTTTCGGCCAAGGCCTACCAAGTAAGTGGCTCACCCGTCATAGGTTACGCATTATTTGTTGTATAGTGGCACGTGCCCGTGGATTCGCACGTGCCATTAAATTGTATGCTAGATTGTTGTGCTTAAGTACGTAATCATGTGAACGTCAATGTATGCTATGTATGCTGTTTAGTCTGAGGTGATACGTAATGCATGTGACGTTTATGTTGTTCTTGTATGATTATGGCATGATTGTATGGAATATTTGAATGTAAACAACATGAATTGTAAACATGAAATACGGTAAACTGCCTGGAAACATAACCCCGATAGAAATATGTATGATAAATAAATTGAAAATGAGAATGACATGTAAGCATGAAATGTGATAGGGGGTTATGTACATTAATGATAAATGTAGAAGTAATGGGGACCTCATGCATTATGTGTGTTCATGCATCTGGGGGATACCCCCATCCCATCACGAGGGTACGGATGCGTACATCAATGGCAGGACAACGATCGTTATGCTTTCCATAGCGCTGTCGTGACGGTTACTAGTTCTAACGGGTGTCCGGCTTATGGGGCTCCTAGAGTATGCCCACCGGATAAGGAAAGTGGCCCAGCGGTGTGCGAACTAGCTAGTGAGCCCATACTCGCACGTATGGGCTGTGTGTAGAGTATATGGTACACGTCCAAAGTTACCCGTTAGAACCGCACCGTAGGGAAACGAAACGAAAGATAGATCCCATCATCTCATTGCATGTGATTGTTGCATAACCCCGATAGGGGGTCACTTACTGAGTATTCTAGCGATACTCAAGCCTCGTGCTACTCTACTTTTTCAGATAAGGGCAAGGCACCCATGTGAGATCGACGGCGGCATCGTACACCCCGGGACCGTAGCACATTCGTAGGGTAGTTGTTTTCCATTTCCTGGTATAGGTTAGTATAGGTTGAATTCTGTTTGCATCATTAGTACAGGTTAGTATAGGTTGAATTGTAATCGCATAATAAACCATAGGGTAGTTTGAGACAATTATTTCAATATTGTTCATTTTCCTTTCTTTCCCTTGTATTCGTTTCCTTTTTCACGAGGTAATAAAAGGCGAGTGTAAGTCGCATTTATGATAAGAGCCCATTTGATGTAATTTCTACATTTCAAGATATAACAATGACCTTAGATTAAATAGGTAAAATTTAGGGTCGTGACAGTTGGTATCAGAGCCCTTGGTTATAGATCTTGTAAACTAGACTACAAAGTAGGCTTGCCATGTTCCACTGTCTAATTACCGATGCCCCGTCGTCGTCAGGTACACCTTGCGTAGTATGAGGGATGTATAATTTTTGTGATATATTTAATGTGGTTGGCTTTAAATGTTGAATGACATGATACTGTATGATTTTGTGTTGTGATGTGATCTTGTGTCAATGCATGTCTTTACATTGCGATATTTATGTTTTCTTTTATCTGAATTATATGGTAGAAGGTAGGGAATGTTATAAGTAAAGCATAAACTTAGTTAGAACCCTTAATGCACGTATTGTCCGTCGTTACTCAGCAGGAGTAGACCTAGTTACGAAAAATAGAGTAAAAGGCGGACAAGTGGTAATAGCTGGACAAACCATCCACGTAGACTTAAAAGTATTGGATATGACGGATTTTGACGTCATACTAGGAATGATCTGGCTAGCCGAAAACTTTGCTAGCATAGACTGCCATAAGAGGAGGTGATATTCACACCTCAAAACGGACTTACCTTTAAGTTTAAAGGAACCTTCACAGGTACCACCCCAAAAATAATATCGATGACGAAAGCGAGACGCCTCGTACAACAAGGGGGGGTGGGCGTTTTTAGCCTGCGCTGTAAACACAAAAGGAAAGGAAAAACCCATAGATACAGTACCCATAGTAAACGAATTTATAGATGTCTTCCCGGAGGACCTCCCAGGAATCCCTCCATCGCGAGAGATAGACTTTGGAATATAACTGGAACTAGGAACGGGACCCATCTCTAAGGCCCCGTACCGCATGACACCAGCAGAACTAAAAGAACTTTAATCACAACTGCAAGACCTATTAGATAAATGCTTCATTCGACCTAGCGTGTCCCCTTGGCGTGCGCCAGTGTTCTTTGTAAAAAAGAAAGATGGCTTTATGCGTTTATGCATTGATTATAGGGAGTTAAACAAGAGGACGGTAAAGAACAAATACCCATTACCCCGCATCGAGGACCTATTTGACCAACTTCGAGAGCAACAGTGTTCTCCAAAATAGATCTTCGATCAGGATACTATCAAATTAAGATTAAAAATGAAGATATACCGAAAACAGTCGTTTTAACCAGATATAACCACTATGAGTTTGTGGTAATGTCTTTTAGTCTCACCTATGCCCCAACCGTATTCATGGAATTAATGAACCGAGTATTTAAGAAGTGTTTAATCTCGTTTGTGATCATGTTCATAGACGACATCCTGATATACTAAAAAACGGACCTAGAACACCAAGAGCACCTTCGCAAAGCCTTAACTATCTTAAGGGAGAACAAGTTGTATGCCAAATTCTCCAAGTGCGAATTTTGGCTACGACAGGTTTCGTTTTTGGGGCACGTAGTGTCTAAAGATGAAATTTTAGTAGACCCCAACAAGATAGAAGCTGTCACGAAATGGAAACGCCCAACTACGATCATCAAGATACAAAGTTTCTTGGGATTGGCGGGTTACTATCGAAGGTTTGTCCAAGACTTTGCTAGTATAGCCTCGCCTCTCACCAAAAAAAAAAAAAAAAAGCGTACTTTTTGTTTGGAATTATACTTGTGAGGCCAGTTTTCAAGAACTAAAACAAAGACTAGTGTCCGCCCCAGTGCTCACGGTTCTAGAAAGTTCTGTGAGATACGTGATTTACAGTGATGCTTCCAAGAAGGGGTTGGGTTGTGTACTGATGCAACATGGCAAGGTTGTTGCGTATGCGTCACGCCAACTAAAGAATTACGAGAAAAACTATCCTACACATGACTTGGAGTTGGCGGCGGTGGTGTTCGCGTTAAAAATTTGGCAACACTACCTATATGGCGAAAAAACCCAAATTTATACGGACCATAAAAGCCTAAAATACTTGTTCACACAAAAAGAATTAAATATGAGACAACGTAGATGGCTAGAGCTGGTAAAAGATTACGACAAAGATATCCAATACGACCGTGGAAAAGCAAACGTAGTTGCTGATGCACTAAGCCGAGAAGCAGTACACTAGTCGGCCCTCATCAGAAGGGAGCCACGAGTGCGAACTGATTTCGAACGAGCTGACATAGCAGTAGTAACCAAGGGGGTTGCAGCCCAAATAGCCCGACTGACAGTGCGTCCCACGCTCAGACAAAGGATCATAGACTCACAACGTGAGGATCCAAGCCTAAACAAATCCTAAAACAGTTGAAAGCAGGCCCAGTGCACGGTTTTTCTAAGTCAACAGATGACCGACTATTATGTCAAGGGCGTTTATGTGTCCCACCGGTGAGCGAAATAAAGAACGAAATCTTAACTGGGGCACACAACTCACCCTTCTCGATACATCCAGGTGGAACAAAGATGTATCAAGACTTGAAACAACACTTCTGGTGGCGAGGTATGAAAAAGGATATCGCGGAGTACGTGAGTAAATGTCTGGTGTGCCAACAAGTAAAAGCCCTTGGGCAGAAAACCGCCGGGCTACTACAACCTCTAAGTATACCGGAATGGAAATGGAAAACATTGCTATGGATTTCATAGTAGGCCTACCCAAAACACTAAAGGGCTACACGGTAATTTGGGTGGTTGTCGATCGTCTGACAAAGTCGGCTCATTTCCTACTAGGTAAGGCAACATATACAGTAGACAACTGGACTCAACTGTATGTTAAAGAAATTGTGAGGTTGCATGGAGTTTCGGTGTCTATTGTGTCGAATCGGGACCCGCATTTTACGTTGGCCTTTTGGCGCGGACTCCAAAAAGCGTTGGGTACCCGCTTCGACTTTAGCACCGCCTTTCACCCACAAACTGATGGCCAAACGGAACGATTAAACCAAATCCTGGAAGACATGCTTCGGGCATGTGTTATGGATTTCATGGGGAGTTGGGACACTAAACTACACTTAATGAAATTCTCTTACAACAACAGTTTCCAAGCAACCCTTTGAAGCGTTGTATGGAAAACGGTGTAGATCCCCATTGTGCTGGGACAAAGTAGGAGAACGCGAACTAGTAGGACCCGAGCTGGTCCGCATCACCAACGAGGCGGTACAGAAAATTAGAGTAAGGATGCGCACCGCACAGAGTAGGCAAAAGAGCTATGCCGACGTTAGGCGTAGGAATTATAGGAATATTTGTAGTTGGTGCTTATTCTTTTTTAACTTATGACATTGATTTCATTCCAATTATAAGAATATTTGTCCACCAAGTTTGAATCTCACATGATTGACTTGTTCGTGGAGTTAGAATAACTATTGCACAATTGCTGTCTTACTTCTACAAGAGTGCTGTAACGACTCGAAATTTTCTACCTAATTTAAGGTCGATACTGTATACGTACATAAACATTGAATGCGGAAGACTTCATTTAAATTCAATAAAACATAACCTTTATCTTAAAACACAGCCATGGACTTACTTGTTTCGAAAACATCTTTAAAACGACACTACAAAAGATTAAATAAAACAAATAAGTTAAAAACATCGTATTCTAGCCTAAGTCTAAGAAAATAAATACCACTATCCTTCGCATGTGCCCTGGTCTCGAGTTGCGATATCGTCGTCAGCCGTACAGGAACGCCTTGCCTTAACCTGAAAAATGTAGTAGCACATGGCTTGAGCATTAAGAGAAATACTCAGTAAGTGATCCCACTATTGGGGTTAAATGCAACAATCACATGCAAACGAGATGATGGGACCTATCTTTCAATCTGTCTTCCTACGGTGCTGTTCTAACAGGTACTTTCGACGTGTACCATATACTCTACACACAGCCCATACATGCGAGTATGGGCTCACCAGTCAGTTTGCACACCGCTGGGCCACTTTCCTTGTCCAACGAGCATACACTGTGTAACGACCTGAAACTCAAGCATACATTTGTCTATGAAGTTTGAGTATGCTTGTCCACGAAGACTTGTTCGTGGAGTTAGAATAATTGTTGCACAGAGACATTTTAGTTTAGTGAAAACGAAAAAGGAACGGATTTAAAACCACGTCAACATTTACCCATAGATTACATTGACCGCACTCGATCTTGATTTAACTTTCATTGCATTACTTTATATTCCAATCCAAATAAACACACCTTCAACACTAGTTACAATTGAGATCCAATCCTTTGTTGAATTTTTTAAAGTTTAGGGTTTAAGTTGTATGCCTCTTTATTTATAAATAAAATAAAGGAAATTCCTTCGTTCATTTCAACTTATTTATCATAGAAATTGAGAGGTAAAACATCACATATTATAAAGAAACTACATAATTAAATTTCTTCTCTTTATCAAATCATCTAATTTGAGTTTCACATTTGAACATTGAGATAAAATTGGCCATTTTAATATGAACTAAAACATTAATCATACAATATAAACTTCAAGAAATTTAAAGAAATTTAAAGGTTTCATCGTATCATGCGAGATTTTGAGGTTTCATATATGTCATGAAAGGTTTCATTCTGAGGTTTTTTATATATGTCATGAACGGTTTCATTTTGAGGTTCCATATGTCTTTGTATGCTCGTTGCTGGAAATCTCAAACAAAAACTTTCTTTAATCCGGAGAAGCTTACTTGTCTTATAGTTTAGGTGCTTTATCCGTTTTTTTTCAATCGAAAGGGGAACCTTATAAAGATGTATAAATTCTTATTAAAAAAAGACGGGATTAACTGAGGGCTATTCAAAGACGAGATTAAATGAGGGCTATTTAAACACAAGATTAACTAAGCACAGGATTAATTGAGGCTATTCAAAGGCTATTCAAACAAAGGATTAACTGAGCACAGGATTAATTGAGGCTATTCAAACAGGCACAAATAGTATTCCTATAACAATTGGGATTATGAGTTTTAAGTTTATAGGGGTAGTATGTAGTAGGTGAGAAAATCACCCTTTTGATGGAATATGCTACAAATCCAATTATAAGTGATCTCAATATCAACTAACTCAACAGCTTCACATGAAAAATCAACACAAAATCAAAGCTATATTCCTCTTCATTTATACAACGAAGGAGAACCCTTTGTTCACTCCAAATGGTCATCTTCTCGAAGGATTGCTTTTAATTAGTGTTTTAAAATTCGACATTCTAATATGAACTAAGACATTAATCATACAATATAAACTTAAGGGTATGAAAAAATTATCGAAAATCAAGTTTTATTTATTTTTCGATAGAAGGAAAAAAGAATTTCATTGTGGAGCTGTATGCACTACACAAAGGAGGCATAGTTGTTAATCCTATCTTTTTTATTCCCTCAATCATCAGACTTGAAAATGTACTTAAAAATGTAGTAAAAAGAACATTTGTGCTTTCTTTTAACTAAAAACTAAGTTTATTTGCGATTCTATATTGTATGATGCTAAGCCATTTTTATCTCTCTCTTGCTTGCTTATATAACGTCTCTTTCAAAAATCTCTTTCTAAAATCTCTCTCTACCCTCATTTCTAAAATCTTCTTTTAAAATCGAGGCTAAAGGCTCGATCATACGATCACGTCACTTGGCCATAGGCGACACAAGAACAAATTGGCTTAGCTCACTTGTCATTGGAATGTGATTGCCGCACAATCGCTAGTCCGCTGCCTTCAAAATATTGTAAATAGTTTAACAAGGTAAGGAACCTTACAAAGATCGTATTGATTCTTATCAGGATTAACTGAGGCTATTCAAACAAGCACAAGTAAATTAAACGGTATTCTCATAGAAATTGGGATTGTAGATTTTAAGTTTTATGGGATCTAATTGTAAGTGATCTCAATATCAAATAACTCAACATGAAAAATCAATACAAAATCAAAGCTTTATTCCTCTTCATTTATAAATACAACGAATTGTTCACTCCAAATTTATTCTCTAGAACGTAAAAGAAAACTACATAATTAAATCTCTTCCTCAAACGATCATCTTTTGTAGAAATAGCTTACGCTCACGAAGGACAAATAAGAGGTTTTTGTATCCCAGTAACAACCGGTTTCACATTCGAACATTCAGATACAATTGGACCTTCACGTCCAGTATAACTGATATCAATGTTAGATAACTGCACATCTTCACATGGATAATCAGCACTACACAAAAGCTTCACAGCAACTGCATTACCAGCAGTACCTCTAATATCTTGAAACTCACCTTACTTATCTTGATTTTCGACGGAATCTGAAAAAAATCAAATAAACACAATTTTAATGAAATTATTTCTAATTAAAATAAAATAAAGAAAATAAGGAATTCCAGTACCTTCCTGTTACATTTGTTGTATGGACAGTATTCTTGATCCACAATAATTGGATTTTGGACGTCAACCAAAGTTATATCTTCATAGTGCATATCAGTAATCGATCCAGTAGCAGGAGAAGCCGGCCATGTTTTGATCCTTAGGCCATTTGTTGTACCAATTAATTTACAATTTTTGACATAAAGCCCAGCAACCGGTTCTTCAACAAGATATTGTCCTAGACTTCCTACGCTTATGCCGTGTCCAGGTCCACACGTCACGTTCGTAACTGTTACCTGTCTGCTTCCATCTCCGAGTGAGATACAATCATCACCAGTACCAATAACTGAATTGATGATATTAACTCCATCACAACGACCCATGTGAATTCCATCACTATTAATACTATTCCCCGGTGCATTTATAGTCACGTGGTCGAAAGTAAGATTCTTACAACCTAGGATATTGACATGAAAATTCTTGCTGTCTTTTGACGTTATGTCCCTCACAATTGAATCTTTTACAAAGCTGAACTTCAAACTCTGTAAAAAAACGACCATGCATGAGTATAAACAATAAATTAAAATTTGCAAATAGTTAATTTAAGTGTATTTACCATTGGAATTCTTGCACACTTGGGGTTTTTATGACAATCGTTACTTGCCCAAGCTTTTTGTCCTTGTCCATCAAAAACTCCGCCACCTGTTAATGAAATTTTGTCGACATATCTGAACTCAATCCAACCATCACCTGTTATATCTACGGGTGCCATTATTGTTCCTTGCACGACAATATCAATTGGACTCTTGCAAGGACCAAGCAATTTGATTACACCTAACGTGTAAGTCTCTTTTGGAATAATTAATTTACTTTGAATCAGTGAAGCACAAGCGTCCTTCCATGCCTTTTCTAGAATCTGTTCAAAAATCTCAAACATAATTAGAAAAGATTTATCATCGTAAAAATATCTAAACATCGATACATTTGATATTAGTTTTTACCTGAGTTATATCAGCATTAGGCTTAGCACCGTATGTTGTCACATCAAAAACTCCATCACTTGATTGAGCTGTTCTTATAGAAACGTATAATAATAACACAAACGATAGAGTTATCGACTTCATGTTCATACCCATCTTCTTGTCCTTCAACTTTCTATTTTATTTTATTTATTTATTATTATTTTTTTTGTTTGTTTTGGAGATTGTTTGTGGGAAATGCTTGAATGTTCCATTTACAATTTGAAGTATTTATATGAAAAGGAGAGAACATTGCTATTATTAGCTTTCTTCTTGCTCCACTTATACTTAACTAATTGTGCTATTCTTTCGTATGATTAAGCATTTACCTCACTAAATTCTATTCCATAAATTTCTCTCTATTTTGAAAATTTGTTAGGTCTCGTATTGTTTTCGTTTATTATAGATGAGGAATTTAATTATATTTCAATCCACATTTATATTTTAAATTATTATAGTTTAGGGTTTAGGTTTTTGGATTCGATTGTGGTAAGATTTAATAAAATTTCTCAACCTCGTACTAAAAAATTATATTTCTTAACTTGTTAAACGTGAATTTAATTTAAAAATCTTGGAGAGGGAAATGAGTGTCACTGAGAATGCCGGCGTCAAAGGGGGTGGATTGTGAGATCCCACATGGGTTGAAATGACAGCTACCGAGGATGTTGGGCCCCGAAGGGGGTGGATTGTGAGATCCCACATGGGTTGAAATGAGTGCTAGCGAGGATGTTGGGCCCCGAACGGGGTGGATTGTAAGATCCTACATCAGTTGAAATGAGTGCTAGCGAGGATGTGGATTGTGAGATCCCACATCGGTTGAAATGAGTGCTAGCGAGGATGTTGAGCCCTGAAGGGGGGTGGATTGTGAGATCCCACGTCGGTTGAAATGAGTGCTAGCGAGGATAGCGAGGATGTTGGGCCCCGAAGGGGGTGGATTGTGAGATCTCACATTGGTTGAAATGAGTGCTAGCGAGGATGTTGGGCCCCGGAGGGGGTGGATTGTGAGATCCCACATCGATTGAAACGAGTGTCAACGAGGACACTAGGACTCGAAGGAAGTGGACACTAGCCCCAAACGGGGTGGATTTCTAGATGAGTCGTTGCAACGACTTAAATATTTTTTTAAATAATAATATTATATGTATAAATAAAGAGTCGTGTTAAACCATTGACCAATGAATTTTTCATAAATTCCAACCAGCTTGACCATGCATATTATAAAAGTTTGAAATTCAAATTTTATTTTATTTTGTTTTTTTCAACTATATTTAAATTACTTATTTTTCTTATCTGATTAATTGCCTAATTAAAAACATCCCTTTAAAGGAAAATTTGGAACTTAAGAGGTACTCTAAAGCGGCCAATATAAGTAACGGCTTTTAAAATATGGGTCAGGTCGGACTTACATAAATTTATAACCCTAAGTATTAATCCCATTTTTCAAACATCCACTTATTCGGTTATTCATTTGACTCAATAATCTAACCTATTCATACTGTTCAATTCAAATTAAGATTGGATTAATTTTTTTTTTTATTTCGATCGGGTTCAGTTTACGAGTTGACATTTTTCTAGTCGAGTCATCCAGACGAACTCGTAGAATTACAACCCAACTAAACTTTACCGTAAAGTTTAACCTATGTACACTCTACATCTACCAGTAAAGTTTAAATTAAAGAAATTAATTAGATTAATCTAATCCACTTAACTGCGCCCTCGTTTGATAACACTCCCATTTAAAATTTATGATATAAACATACAGTTTACTCTTTAGTTTTATAAATGCTTCATATTTAATTTAATGTAATTAACATTCATACTTACTCAATGCATAAAACAAGAGGATTTGTCCATTTTATTGTGTGATGTCTCCTAGTAACTTACCTAAGCCCTAAACTCAATTAGGTTCATTAACCACTTCCTTAAAAATTACTATTCTTTTTTAATTTTATCCTATCATCCTTCATGTTTTCGTTTTTTAATATAATTACAAGAATACCCGTAAATTTTGTGTTTACTACACAATATTACTCTTTTGACCTCACTGTATGCAAAGGTCCAAATCCATCATTAGCGGATATTGTCATCTCGGAAATTTTCGTCAAAGTTTTTAAAATGCGTCTGCTAGGGAGAGGTTTTCACACCCTTTATAAAGAATGCTTTGTTCCCCTCTCCACCCCATTCGGGGCCTAGCGTCCTTGCTAGCACACCACTCTGTGTGTGGCTCTGAAGTCATTTGTAACAACCCCAGACTAGGAGAGATTGTCCTTTTTGGACTTTTCGTTTATGGGTTTCGCTCAAGATTTTTAAAACGTGTCTTGATACGGAGAGGTTTTCACACCCTTTATAAAGAATGTTTGGTTCCCCTCAAGGTTCATTAACCACTTCCTTAAAAATTACTATTCTTTTTTAATTTTATCCTATCATCCTTCATGTAACGGATCAGATTAAAAAAAAAAAAAAAAAAAAAAAAAAACGAAGTCGTTGGCAGAATCAAAAACTCCAACGAACGCCAGAGTTTTCGTTCGCACACGACCCACAAAGGGCGGCCGAAGTCTGGGTCGCCAAGGAAACTCGATCCCGAACTTCAGCCACCCCAAGACACCTACAAAGAAGGAAAAAAATAAGTGAAAACGAAGAAGACAGAGAAAATCTGACGAAACTCCGGCGAGGCCAAACCCTTTAAAATCGTCGTCAAAACCTACAGTTTACGCAAGAAAAGTAATCCCAGAGCCTTTTGCACACATCAGGGGTAGATTTAGACGAGTCCTACACGTTGTACACCTCGGCGAGGGAGACGAAATGTCGGATTTTCGAACCCTCTCAGATCCGGGAGAGTAAGGCCTTTACGAATAGAACCAATATTAGAAACGAAATTAGGGGGAGAAAGGGACTCGAGAATGGAGAAAAAAAAAGGAAAAAGGACGTCGAAACGACATAAACGAGGAGACAGAGAGTTCGCTGGAAAAATGCAGGCAACTAGGTGAAGAAGACGAAGTCCGACCTGAGGGCCGGATCCTGCAACCCGAATCGTGTCCAACCACCATAAGTCAGTCCAACACCCGACGACTCCCGCAGCCCAGTCGCCTCATCCCAAACCCGTAAGCCCAGTTACGGCCTAACCCACCAGCCACGACCCGAGAGCAAAAACCCAACCGACCCGAGACCTGCAAGCCCAGTCAAACGCCCAACATGCACAGCCCATAACAATGCCCGACATGCACAGCCTAGCCCACCTACACGTTTCCTTCAGCCCAGGCCGGCCCGTCACCTGCTTGCGACCCGAAAACTCGCTAGCGACCCGACAACCCACGCCTCGACCCGAGACCGCTGCACACGCGTCGCCCTCTGGTTGTGCCACATGGCACGTTTGTAGCGCGACACCCCTCGGCTCTGGCAGCTTGATCGGCTCGGCGGAGGCTTCTTGGCGCTAGTAGCTTGATCGGCTCGGCAACTGCTTCTAGGCGCCGGCGGCTTATTCGACTCGGGAAACCTTTTTCTGACCTATTTGTCACTGTTCCGACCCTCCCGAACTTAGTTTCGGCCCTGTTTAAGGTAAAATAGATCATTTTAAGGTTGTATTTCACAAATTCAAGTTAGAAATTAATTATGTTTGTGAAATACTAACGAAGGTGTTGAATGATCCAATAGGAACCAACCACCAACAGAAGCGTTGAACGTTTACGAGGAGCTAGGAGCTTACGTTTATATTTTAGGGAGTGTTTCGGCCAAGGCCTACCAAGTAAGTGGCTCACCCGTCATAGGTTACGCATTATTTGTTGTATAGTGGCACGTGCCCGTGGATTCGCACGTGCCATTAAATTGTATGCTAGATTGTTGTGCTTAAGTACGTAATCATGTGAACGTCAATGTATGCTATGTATGCTGTTTAGTCTGAGGTGATACGTAATGCATGTGACGTTTATGTTGTTCTTGTATGATTATGGCATGATTGTATGGAATATTTGAATGTAAACAACATGAATTGTAAACATGAAATACGGTAAACTGCCTGGAAACATAACCCCGATAGAAATATGTATGATAAATAAATTGAAAATGAGAATGACATGTAAGCATGAAATGTGATAGGGGGTTATGTACATTAATGATAAATGTAGAAGTAATGGGGACCTCATGCATTATGTGTGTTCATGCATCTGGGGGATACCCCCATCCCATCACGAGGGTACGGATGCGTACATCAATGGCAGGACAACGATCGTTATGCTTTCCATAGCGCTGTCGTGACGGTTACTAGTTCTAACGGGTGTCCGGCATATGGGGCTCCTAGAGTATGCCCACCGGATAAGAAAAGTGGCCCAGCGGTGTGCGAACTAGCTAGTGAGCCCATACTCGCACGTATGGGCTGTGTGTAGAGTATATGGTACACGTCCAAAGTTACCCGTTAGAACCGCACCGTAGGGAAACGAAACGAAAGATAGATCCCATCATCTCATTGCATGTGATTGTTGCATAACCCCGATAGGGGGTCACTTACTGAGTATTCTAGCGATACTCAAGCCTCGTGCTACTCTACTTTTTAAGATAAGGGCAAGGCACCCATGTGAGATCGACGGCGGCATCGTACACCCCGGGACCGTAGCACATTCGTAGGGTAGTTGTTTTCCATTTCCTGGTATAGGTTAGTATAGGTTGAATTCTGTTTGCATCATTAGTACAGGTTAGTATAGGTTGAATTGTAATCGCATAATAAACCATAGGGTAGTTTGAGACAATTATTTCAATATTGTTCATTTTCCTTTCTTTCCCTTGTATTCGTTTCCTTTTTCACGAGGTAATAAAAGGCGAGTGTAAGTCGCATTTATGATAAGAGCCCATTTGATGTAATTTCTACATTTCAAGATATAACAATGACCTTAGATTAAATAGGTAAAATTTAGGGTCGTGACAGTTGGTATCAGAGCCCTTGGTTATAGATCTTGTAAACTAGACTACAAAGTAGGCTTGCCATGTTCCACTGTCTAATTACCGATGCCCCGTCGTCGTCAGGTACACCTTGCGTAGTATGAGGGATGTATAATTTTTGTGATATATTTAATGTGGTTGGCTTTAAATGTTGAATGACATGATACTGTATGATTTTGTGTTGTGATGTGATCTTGTGTCAATGCATGTCTTTACATTGCGATATTTATGTTTTCTTTTATCTGAATTATATGGTAGAAGGTAGGGAATGTTATAAGTAAAGCATAAACTTAGTTAGAACCCTTAATGCACGTATTGTCCGTCGGTACCCAGCAGGGGTTGACCTAGTTACGAAAAATAGAGTAAAAGGCGGCCAAGTGGTAATAGCTGGACAAACCATCTACGTAGACTTAAAAGTATTGGATATGACGTTTTTTGACGTCATACAAGGAATGAACTGGCTAGACGAAAACTTTGCTAGCATAGACTGCCATAAGAGGAGGTGATATTCACACCTCAAAACGGACTTACCTTTAAGTTTAAAGGAACCTTCACAGGTACCACCCCAAAAATAATATCGATTTTGAAAGCGAGACGCCTTGTACAACAAAGGGGGTGGGCGTTTCTAGCCTGCACAGTAAACACAAAAGGAAAGGAAAAACCAATAGATACAGTACCCATAGTAAACGAATTTATAGATGTCTTCCCGGAGAACCTCCCAGGAATCCCTCCATCGCGAGAGATAGACTTTGGAATATAACTGGAACTAGGAACGGGACCCATCTCTAAGGCCCCGTACCGCATGACACCAGCAGAACTAAAAGAACTTTAATCACAACTGCAAGACCTATTAGATAAATGCTTCATTCGACCTAGCGTGTCCCCTTGGTGTGCGCCAGTGTTCTTTGTAAAAAAGAAAGACGGCTTTATGCGTTTATGCATTGATTATAGGGAGTTAAACAAGAGGACGGTAAAGAACAAATACCCATTACCCCGCATCGAGGACCTATTTGACCAACTTCGAGAGGCGACAGTGTTTTCCAAAATAGATCTTCGATCAGGATACTATCAAATGAAGATATACCGAAAATAGTCGTTTGAACCAGATATGGCCACTATGAGTTTGTGGTAATGTATTTTAGTCTCACCTATGCCCCAACCGTATTCATGGAATTAATGAACCGAGTATTTAAGAAGTGCTTAGACTCGTTTGTGGTCATGTTCATAGACGACATCCTGATATACTAAAAAACGGACCTAGAACACCAAGAGCACCTTCGCAAAGCCTTAACTATCATAAGGTTGAACAAGTTGTATGCCAAATTCTTCAAGTGCGAATTTTGGCTACGACAAGTTTCGTTTTTGGGGCATGTAGTGTCTAAAGACGAAATTTTAGTAGAACCCAACAAGATAGAAGCTGTCACGAAGTGGAAACGCCCAACTACGGTCATCGAGATACAAAGTTTCTTGGGATTGGCGGGTTACTATCGAAGGTTTGTCCAAGACTTTGCTAGAATAGCCTCACCTCTCACCCAATTGACAAAAAAAAAAAAAAAAAAAAAAAAAGGCGTACCTTTTGTTTGGAACGATACTTGTGTGGCCAGCTTTCAAGAACTAAAACAAAGACTAGTGTCCGCCCCAGTGCTCACAGTTCCAGAAAGTTCTGTGAGATACGTGATTTACAGTGATGCATCCAAGAAGGGGTTGGATTGTGTACTGATGCAACATGGCAAGGTTGTTGCGTATGCGTCACGCCAACTAAAGAATTACGAGAAAAACTATCCTACACATGATTTGGAGTTGGCGGCGGTGGTGTTTGCGTTAAAAATTTGGCAACACTACCTATATGGCGAAAAGACCCAAATTTATACGGACCATAAAAGCCTAAAATACTTGTTCACACAAAAAGCATTGAACATGAGACAACGTAGATGGCTAGAGCTGGTAAAAGATTACGACAAAGATATCCAGTACCACCCTGGAAAAGCAAACGTAGTTGCTGATGCACTAAGCCGAGAAGTAGTACACTGGTCGGCCCTAATCAGAAGGGAGCCACGAGTGCGAACTGATTTCGAACGAGCTGACATTGCGGTTGTAACCAAGGGGGTTGCAGCCCAAATAGCCCGACTGACAGTGTGTCCCACTCTCAGACAAAGGATCATAGACTCACAACGTGAGGATCCAAGCCTAAACAAATCCTAAAACAGTTGAAAGCAGGCCCAGTGCACGGTTTTTCTAAGTCAATAGATGGCTGACTATTATGTCAAGGGCGTTTATGTGTCCCACCGGTGAGCGAAATAAAGAACGAAATCTTAACTGGGGCACACAACTCACCCTTCTCGATACATCCAGGTGGAAACAAGATGTATCAAGACTTGAAACAACACTTCTGGTGGCGAGGTATGAAAAAGGATATCGCGGAGTACGTGAGTAAATGTCTGGTGTGCCAACAAGTAAAAGCCCCTGGGCAGAAAACCGTCGGGCTACTACAACCTCTAAGTATACCGGAATGGAAATGGAAAACATTGCTATGGATCTCATAGTAGGTCTACCCAAAACACTAAAGGTCTACACGGTAATTTGGGTGGTTTTCGATCGTCTGACAAAGTCGGCTCATTTCCTACTGAATAAGCCAACATATATAGTAGACAACTGGGCTAAACTGTATGTTAAAGAAATTGTGAGGTTGCATGGACTTTCGGTGTCTATTGTGTCGGATCGGGACCCGCGTTTTACGTTGGCCTTTTGGCGCGGACTCCAAAAAGCGTTGGGTACTCGCTTCGACTTTAGCACCGCCTTTCACCCACAAACTGATGGCCAAACGGAACGATTAAACCAAATCCTGGAAGACATGCTTCGGGCATGTGTTATGGATTTCATGGGGAGTTGGGACACTAAACTACACTTAATGAAATTCTCTTACAACAACAGTTTCCAAGCAACCCTTTGAAGCGTTGTATGGAAAACGGTGTAGATCCCCATTGTGCTGGGACGAAGTAGGAGAACAAGAACTAGTAGGACTCGAGTTGGTCCGCATCACCAACGAGGCGGTACAGAAAATTAGAGTAAGGATGCGCCCCGCATAGAGTAGGCAAAAGAGCTATGCCGACGTTAGGCGTAGGAATTATAGGAATATTTGTAGTTGTTGCTTATTCATTTTTAACTTATGACATTGATTTCATTCCAACTATAAGAATATTTGTCCACCAAGTTTGAATCTCACATGATTGACTTGTTCGTGGAGTTAGAATAACTATTGCACAATTGCTGTCTTACTTCTACAAGCGTGCTGTAACGACCCGAAATTTTCTACCTAATTTAAGGTCGATACTGTATACGTACATAAACATTGAATGCGGAAGACTTCATTTAAATTCAATAAAACATAACCTTTATCTTAAAACACAGCTATGGACTTACTTGTTTCGAAAACATCTTTAAAACGACCCTACAAAAGATTAAATAAAACAAATAAGTTAAAAACATCCTATTCTAGCTTAAGTCTAAGAAAATAAATACCACTATCCTTTGCATGTGCCATGGTCTCGAGTTGCGATATCGTCGTCAGCCGTACAGGAAGGCATTGCCTTAACCTGAAAAATGTAGTAGCACATGGCTTGATCATTAAGAGAAATACTCAGTAAGTGACCCCACTATTGGGGTTAAATGCAACAATCACATGCAAACAAGATGATGGGACCTATCTTTCAATCTGTCTTCCTACGGTGCTGTTCTAACAGGTAATTTGGACGTGTACCATATACTCTACACACAGCCCATACATGCGAGTATGGGCTCACCAGTCAGTTTGCACACCGTTGGGCCACTTTCCTTGTCCAACGAGCATACACTGTGTAACGACCTGAAACTCAAGCATACGTTTGTCTATGAAGTTTGAGTATGCTTGTCCACGAAGACTTGTTCGTGGAGTTACAATAATTCTTGCACAGAGTAGACATTTCAGTTTAGTGAAAAAGGTGAATAGATAAGATATTAAGTGATATGAAGAAAAAGGAACGGATTTAAAACCACGACAACATTTACCCATAGATTACATTGACCGCACTCGATCTTGATTTAACTTTCATTGCATTACTTTATATTCCAATCCAAATAAACACACCTTCAACACTAGTTCCAATTGAGATCCAATCCTTTGTTGAATTTTTTAAAGTTTAGGGTTTAAATTGTATGCCTATTTATTTATAAATAAAATAAAGGAAATCCCTTCGTTCGTTTCAACTTATTTATCATAGAAATTGAGAGGTAAAATAAATGTCATCACATATTATAAAGAAACTACATAATTAAATTCTTTATCAAATCATCTAATTTGAGTTTCACATTGGAACATTGAAATAAAATTGGTCATTTTAATATGAACTAAAACATTAATCATACAATATAAACTTAAAGAAATTTAAAGAAATTCAAAGGTTTCATCGTATCATGCGAGATTTTGAGGTTTCATATATGTCATGAAAGGTTTCATTACGAGGTTTTTCATATATGTCATGAATGGTTTCATTTTGAGGTTCCATGTCTTTGTATGCTCGTTGCTGGAAATCTCAAACAAAAACTTTCTTTAATCCCTTAATAGTTTGAAAATTTAGTGGTAAAAGTGCACCGCGCACTTGTATGGTCTCGAGAAGCTTTACTTGTCTTATAGTTTAGGTGCTTTATCCGTTTTTTCAGTCGAAAGGGGAACCTTATAAAGATGTATAGATTCTTATTAAAAAAAGACAGGATTAACTGTGGGCTATTCAAACACAGGATTAATAGAGGGCTATTCAAACATGAGATTAACTGAGGGCTATTCAAATACGGGATTAACTGAGGGCTATTCAAACACGGGATTAACTGAGGGCTATTAAAACACAGGATTAACTGAGGGCTATTAAAACACAGGATTAACTGAGGGCTATTCAAACACAAGATTAACTAAGCACAAGATTAATTGAGGCTATTCAAAGGCTATTCAAACAAAGGATTAACTGAGCACAGGATTAATTGAGGCAAACAGGCACAAACAAGTAAATTAAACGGTATTCCTATAACAATTGGGATTATGAGTTTTAAGTTCATAGGGGTAGTATGAGATGTGTAGTAGGTGAGAAAATCACCCGTTTGATGGAATATGCTACAAATCCAATTATAAGTGATCTCAATATCAGCTAACTCAACAGCTTCACATGAAAAATCAACACAAAATCAAAGCTTTATTCCTCTTCATTTATAAATACAACGAATTGTTCACTCCAAATTTATTCTCTAGAACGTAAAAGAAAACTACATAATTAAATCTCTTCCTCAAACGATCATCTTTTGTAGAAATAGCTTACGCTCACGAAGGACAAATAAGAGGTTTTTGTATCCCAGTAACAACCGGTTTCACATTCGAACATTCAGATACAATTGGACCTTCACGTCCAGTATAACTGATATCAATGTT
This sequence comes from Cucurbita argyrosperma subsp. sororia, assembly GCA_018691285.1. NCBI lineage: Eukaryota > Viridiplantae > Streptophyta > Magnoliopsida > Cucurbitales > Cucurbitaceae > Cucurbita > Cucurbita argyrosperma. The sequence continues at coordinate 7,794,473 of CM031896.1, read as the reverse complement.
AGATAACTGCACATCTTCACATGGATAATCAGCACTACACAAAAGCTTCACAGCAACTGCATTACCAGCAGTACCTCTAATATTCTTGAAACTCACCTTACTTATCTTGATTTTCGACGGAATCTGAAAAACATCAAATAAACACAATTTTAATGAAATTATTTCTAATTAAAATAAAATAAAGAAAATAAAAGATTTCGTAATTCCAGTACCTTCCTGTTACATTTGTTGTATGGACAGTATTCTTGATCCACAATAATTGGATTTTGGACGTCAACCAAAGTTATATCTTCATAGTGCATATCAGTAATCGATCCAGTAGCAGGAGAAGCCGGCCATGTTTTGATCCTTAGGCCATTTGTTGTACCAATTAATTTACAATTTTTGACATAAAGCCCAGCAACCGGTTCTTCAACAAGATATTGTCCTAGACTTCCTACGCTTATGCCGTGTCCAGGTCCACACGTCACGTTCGTAACTGTTACCTGTCTGCTTCCATCTCCGAGTGAGATACAATCATCACCAGTACCAATAACTGAATTGATGATATTAACTCCATCACAACGACCCATGTGAATTCCATCACTATTAATACTATTCCCCGGTGCATTTATAGTCACGTGGTCGAAAGTAAGATTCTTACAACCTAGGATATTGACATGAAAATTCTTGCTGTCTTTTGACGTTATGTCCCTCACAATTGAATCTTTTACAAAGCTGAACTTCAAACTCTGTAAAAAAAAAAAACGACCATGCATGAGTATAAACAATAAATTAAAATTTGCAAATAGTTAATTTAAGTGTATTTACCATTGGAATTCTTGCACACTTGGGGTTTTTATGACAATCGTTACTTGCCCAAGCTTTTTGTCCTTGTCCATCAAAAACTCCGCCACCTGTTAATGAAATTTTGTCGACATATCTGAACTCAATCCAACCATCACCTGTTATATCTACGGGTGCCATTATTGTTCCTTGCACGACAATATCAATTGGACTCTTGCAAGGACCAAGCAATTTGATTACACCTAACGTGTAAGTCTCTTTTGGAATAATTAATTTACTTTGAATCAGTGAAGCACAAGCGTCCTTCCATGCCTTTTCTAGAATCTGTTCAATCTCAAACATAATTAGAAAAGATTTATCATCGTAAAAATATCTAAACATCGATACATTTGATATTAGTTTTTACCTGAGTTATATCAGCATTAGGCTTAGCACCGTATGTTGTCACATCAAAAACTCCATCACTTGATTGAGCTGTTCTTATAGAAACGTATAATAATAACACAAACGATAGAGTTATCGACTTCATGTTCATACCCATCTTCTTGTCCTTCAACTTTTTATTTTATTTTATTTATTTATTATTTTTTTTTTGTTTGTTTGGGAGATTGTTTGTGGGAAATGCTTGAATGTTGCATTTACAATTTGAAGTATTTATATGAAAAGGAGAGAACATTGCTATTATTAGCTTTCTTCTTGCTCCACTTATACTTAACTAATTGTGCTATTCTTTCGTATGATTAAGCATTTACCTCACTAAATTCTATTCCATAAATTTCTCTCAAATTTGAAAATTTGTTAGGTCTCCTATTGTTTTCGTTTATTATAGATGAGGAATTTAATTATATTTCAATCCACATTTATATTTTAAATTATTATAGCTTAGGGTTTAGGTTTTTTGATTGGATTGTGGTAAAATTTAATAAAATTTCTCAACCTCGTACTAAAAAATTATATTTCTTAACTTGTTAAACGTGAATTTAATTTAAAAATCTTGGAGAGGGAAATGAGTGTCACTGAGAATGCCGGCGTCAAAGGGGTGGATTGTGAGATCCCACATGGGTTGAAATGACAGCTACCGAGGATGTTGGGCCCCGAAGGGGGTGGATTGTGAGATCCTACATCAGTTGAAATGAGTGCTAGCGAGGATGTGGATTGTGAGATCCCACGTCAGTTGAAATGAGTGCTAGCGAGGATTTTGGGCCCCGAAGGGGGTGAATTGTGAGATCCTACATCCATTGAAATGAGTGCTAGCGAGGATGTGGATTGTGAGATCCCACATCGGTGAAATGAGTGCTAGCGAGGATGTTGGGCCCCGAAGGGGGTGGATTGTGAGATCCCACATCGATTGAAACGAGTGTCAACGAGGACACTAGGACTCGAACGGAGTGGACACTGGCCCCAAAAGGGGTGGATTTCTAGATGAGTCGTTGCACCGACTTAAATATTTTTTAAATAATAATATTATATGTATAAATAAAGAGTCGTGTTAAACCATTGACCAATGAATTTTTCATAAATTCCAACCAGCTTGACCATGCATATTATAAAAGTTTGAAATTCAAATTTTATTTTATTTTGTTTTTTTCAACTATATTTAAATTACTTATTTTTCTTATCTGATTAATTGCCTAATTAAAAACATCCCTTTAAAGGAAAATTTGGAACTTAAGAGGTACTCTAAAGCGGCCAATATAAGTAACGGCTTTTAAAATATGGGTCAAGGTCGGACTTACATAAATTTATAACCCTAAGTATTAATCCCATTTTTCAAACATCCACTTATTCGGTTATTCATTTGACTCAATAATCTAACCTATTCATACTGTTCAATTCAAATTAAGATTGGATTAATTTTTTTTTTTATTTCGATCGGGTTCAGTTTACGAGTTGACATTTTTCTAGTCGAGTCATCCAGACGAACTCGTAGAATTACAACCCAACTAAACTTTACCGTAAAGTTTAACCTATGTACACTCTACATCTACCAGTAAAGTTTAAATTAAAGAAATTAATTAGATTAATCTAATCCACTTAACTGCGCCCTCGTTTGATAACACTCCCATTTAAAATTTATGATATAAACATACAGTTTACTCTTTAGTTTTTAAATGCTTCATATTTAATTTAATGTAATTAACATTCATACTTACTCAATGCATAAAACAAGAGGATTTGTCCATTTTATTGTGTGATGTCTCCTAGTAACTTACCTAAGCCCTAAACTCAATTAGGTTCATTAACCACTTCCTTAAAAATTACTATTCTTTTTTAATTTTATCCTATCATCCTTCATGTTTTCGTTTTTTAATATAATTACAAGAATACCCGTAAATTTTGTGTTTACTACACAATATTACTCTTTTGACCTCACTGTATGCAAAGGTCCAAATCCATCATTAGCGGATATTGTCATCTCGGAAATTTTCGTCAAAGTTTTTAAAATGCGTCTGCTAGGGAGAGGTTTTCACACCCTTTATAAAGAATGCTTTGTTCCCCTCTCCACCCCATTCGGGGCCTAGCGTCCTTGCTAGCACACCACTCTGTGTGTGGCTCTGAAGTCATTTGTAACAACCCCAGACTAGGAGAGATTGTCCTTTTTGGACTTTTCGTTTATGGGTTTCGCTCAAGATTTTTAAAACGTGTCTTGATACGGAGAGGTTTTCACACCCTTTATAAAGAATGTTTGGTTCCCCTCAAGGTTCATTAACCACTTCCTTAAAAATTACTATTCTTTTTTAATTTTATCCTATCATCCTTCATGTAACGGATCAGATTAAAAAAAAAAAAAAAAAAAAAAAAAAACGAAGTCGTTGGCAGAATCGAAAACTCCAACGAACGCCAGAGTTTTCGTTCGCACACGACCCACAAAGGGCGGCCGAAGTCTGGGTCGCCAAGGAAACTCGATCCCGACCTTCAGCCACCCCAAGACACCTGCAAAGAAGGAAAAAATAAGTGAAAACGAAGAAGACAGAGAAAATCTGACGAAACTCCGGCGAGGCCAAACCCTTTAAAATCGACGTCAAAACCTACAGTTTACGCAACAAAAGTAATCCCAGAGCCTTTTGCACACATCAGGGGTAGATTTAGACGAGTCCTACACGTTGTACACCTCGGCAAGGGAGACGGAATGTCGGATTTTCGAACCCTCTCAGATCCGGGAGAGTGAGGCCTTTACGAATAGAACCAATATTAGAAACGGAATTAGGGGGAGAAAGGGACTCGAGAATGGAGAAAAAAAAAGGAAAAAGGACGTCGAAACGACATAAACGAGGAGACAGAGAGTTCGCTGGAAAAATGCAGGCAACTAGGTGAAGAAGACGAAGTCCGACCTGAGGGCCGGATCCTGCAACCCGAATCGTGTCCAACCACCATAAGTCAGTCCAACACCCGACGACTCCCGCAGCCCAGTCGCCTCATCCCAAACCCGTAAGCCCAGTTACGGCCTAACCCACCAGCCACGACTCGTGAGCAAAAACCCAACCGACCCGAGACCTGCAAGCCCAGTCAAACGCCCGACATGCACAGCCCATAACAATGCCCGACACGCACAGCCTAGCCCACCTACACGTTTCCTTCAGCCCAGAACGGCCCGTCACCTGCTTGCGACCCGAAAACTCTCTAGCGACCCGACAACCCACGCCTCGACCCGAGACCGCTGCACACACGTCGCCCTCTGGTTGTGCCACATGGCACGTTTAAAGCGCGACACCCCTCGGCTCTGGCAGCTTGATCGGCTCGGCGGAGGCTTCTTGGCGCTAGTAGCTTGATTGGCTCGGCAGCTGCTTCTAGGCGCCGGCGGCTTATTCGACTCGGGAAACCTTTTTCTGACTTATTTGTCACTGTTCCGACCCTCCCGAACTTAGTTTCGGCCCTGTTTAAGGTAAAATAGATCATTTTAAGGTTGTATTTCACAAATTCAAGTTAGAAATTAATTATGTTTGTGAAATACTAACGAAGGTGTTGAATGATCCAATAGGAACCAACCACCAACAGAAGCGTTGAACGTTTACGAGGAGCTAGGAGCTTACGTTTATATTTTAGGGAGTGTTTCGGCCAAGGCCTACCAAGTAAGTGGCTCACCCGTCATAGGTTACGCATTATTTGTTGTATAGTGGCACGTGCCCGTGGATTCGCACGTGCCATTAAATTGTATGCTAGATTGTTGTGCTTAAGTACGTAATCATGTGAACGTCAATGTATGCTATGTATGCTGTTTAGTCTGAGGTGATACGTAATGCATGTGACGTTTATGTTGTTCTTGTATGATTATGGCATGATTGTATGGAATATTTGAATGTAAACAACATGAATTGTAAACATGAAATACGGTAAACTGCCTGGAAACATAACCCCGATAGAAATATGTATGATAAATAAATTGAAAATGAGAATGACATGTAAGCATGAAATGTGATAGGGGGTTATGTACATTAATGATAAATGTAGAAGTAATGGGGACCTCATGCATTATGTGTGTTCATGCATCTGGGGGATACCCCCATCCCATCACGAGGGTACGGATGCGTACATCAATGGCAGGACAACGATCGTTATGCTTTCCATAGCGCTGTCGTGACGGTTACCAGTTCTAACGGGTGTCCGGCATATGGGGCTCCTAGAGTATGCCCACCGGATAAGGAAAGTGGCCCAGCGGTGTGCGAACTAGCTAGTGAGCCCATACTCGCACGTATGGGCTGTGTGTAGAGTATATGGTACACGTCCAAAGTTACTCGTTAGAACCGCACCGTAGGGAAACGAAACGAAAGATAGATCCCATCATCTCATTGCATGTGATTGTTGCATAACCCCGATAGGGGGTCACTTACTGAGTATTCTAGCGATACTCAAGCCTCGTGCTACTCTACTTTTTCAGATAAGGGCAAGGCACCCATGTGAGATCGACGGCGGCATCGTACACCCCGGGACCGTAGCACATTCGTAGGGTAGTTGTTTTCCATTTCCTGGTATAGGTTAGTATAGGTTGAATTCTGTTTGCATCATTAGTACAGGTTAGTATAGGTTGAATTGTAATCGCATAATAAACCATAGGGTAGTTTGAGACAATTATTTCAATATTGTTCATTTTCCTTTCTTTCCCTTGTATTCGTTTCCTTTTTCACGAGGTAATAAAAGGCGAGTGTAAGTCGCATTTATGATAAGAGCCCATTTGATGTAATTTCTACATTTCAAGATATATAACAATGACCTTAGATTAAATAGGTAAAATTTAGGGTCGTGACAGTTGGTATCAGAGCCCTTGGTTATAGATCTTGTAAACTAGACTACAAAGTAGGCTTGCCATGTTCCACTGTCTAATTACCGATGCCCCGTCGTCGTCAGGTACACCTTGCGTAGTATGAGGGATGTATAATTTTTGTGATATATTTAATGTGGTTGGCTTTAAATGTTGAATGACATGATACTGTATGATTTTGTGTTGTGATGTGATCTTGTGTCAATGCATGTCTTTACATTGCGATATTTATGTTTTCTTTTATCTGAATTATATGGTAGAAGGTAGGGAATGTTATAAGTAAAGCATAAACTTAGTTAGAACCCTTAATGCACGTATTGTCCGTCGGTACCCAGCAGGGGTTGACCTAGTTACGAAAAATAGAGTAAAAGGCGGCCAAGTGGTAATAGCTGGACAAACCATCTACGTAGACTTAAAAGTATTGGATATGACGTTTTTTGACGTCATACAAGGAATGAACTGGCTAGACGAAAACTTTGCTAGCATAGACTGCCATAAGAAGAGGTGATATTCACACCTCAAAACGGACTTACCTTTAAGTTTAAAGGAACCTTCACAGGTACCACCCCCAAAAAATAATATCGATTTTGAAAGCGAGACGCCTTGTACAACAAAGGGGGTGGGCGTTTCTAGCCTGCACAGTAAACACAAAAGGAAAGGAAAAACCAATAGATACAGTACCCATAGTAAACGAATTTATAGATGTCTTCCCGGAGAACCTCCCAGGAATCCCTCCATCGCGAGAGATAGACTTTGGAATATAACTGGAACTAGGAACGGGACCCATCTCTAAGGCCCCGTACCGCATGACACCAGCAGAACTAAAAGAACTTTAATCACAACTGCAAGACCTATTAGATAAATGCTTCATTCGACCTAGCGTGTCCCCTTGGTGTGCGCCAGTGTTCTTTGTAAAAAAGAAAGACGGCTTTATGCGTTTATGCATTGATTATAGGGAGTTAAACAAGAGGACGGTAAAGAACAAATACCCATTACCCCGCATCGAGGACCTATTTGACCAACTTCGAGAGGCGACAGTGTTTTCCAAAATAGATCTTCGATCAGGATACTATCAAATGAAGATATACCGAAAACAGTCATTTGAACCAGATATGGCCACTATGAGTTTGTGGTAATGTCTTTTAGTCTCACCTATGCCCCAACCGTATTCATGGAATTAATGAACCGAGTATTTAAGAAGTGCTTAGACTCGTTTGTGGTCATGTTCATAGACGACATCCAGATATACTAAAAAACGGACCTAGAACACCTAGAGCACCCAAAGCCTTAACTATCATAAGGTTGAACAAGTTGTATGCCAAATTCTCCAAGTGCGAATTTTGGCTACGACAAGTTTCGTTTTTGGGGCACGTAGTGTCTAAAGACGAAATTTTAGTAGAACCCAACAAGATAGAAGCTGTCACGAAGTGGAAACGCCCAACTACGGTCATCGAGATACAAAGTTTCTTGGGATTGGCGGGTTACTATCGAAGGTTTGTCCAAGACTTTGCTAGAATAGCCTCGCCTCTCACCCAATTGACAAAAAAAAAAAAAAAAAAAAAAAAAAGGCGTACCTTTTGTTTGGAACGATACATGTGAGGCCAGCTTTCAAGAACTAAAACAAAGACTAGTGTCCGCCCCAGTGCTCACAGTTCCAGAAAGTTCTGTATGCAACATGGCAAGGTTGTTGCGTATGCGTCACGCCAACTAAAGAATTACGAGAAAAACTATCCTACACATGATTTGGAGTTGGCGGCGGTGGTGTTTGCGTTAAAAATTTGGCAACACTACCTATATGGCGAAAAGACCCAAATTTATACGGACCATAAAAGCCTAAAATACTTGTTCACACAAAAAGCATTGAACATGAGACAACGTAGATGGCTAGAGCTGGTAAAAGATTACGACAAAGATATCCAGTACCACCCTGGAAAAGCAAACGTAGTTGCTGATGCACTAAGCCGAGAAGTAGTACACTGGTCGGCCCTAATCAGAAGGGAGCCACGAGTGCGAACTGATTTCGAACGAGCTGACATTGCGGTTGTAACCAAGGGGGTTGCAGCCCAAATAGCCCGACTGACAGTGTGTCCCACTCTCAGACAAAGGATCATAGACTCACAACGTGAGGATCCAAGCCTAAACAAATCCTAAAACAGTTGAAAGCAGGCCCAGTGCACGGTTTTTCTAAGTCAACAGATGGCGGACTATTATGTCAAGGGCGTTTATGTGTCCCACCGATGAGCGAAATAAAGAACGAAATCTTAACTGGGGCACACAACTCACCCTTCTCGATACATCCAGGTGGAACAAAGATGTATCAAGACTTGAAACAACACTTCTGGTGGCGAGGTATGAAAAAGGATATCGTGGAGTACGTGAGTAAATGTCTGGTGTGCCAACAAGTAAAAGCCCCTGGACAGAAAACCGTCGGGCTACTACAACCTCTAAGTATACCGGAATGGAAATGGAAAACATTGCTATGGATCTCATAGTAGGCCTACCCAAAACACTAAAGGGCTACACGGTAATTTGGGTGGTTGTCGATCGTCTGACAAAGTCGGCTCATTTCCTACTGGGTAAGGCAACATATATAGTAGACAACTGGGCTCAACTGTATGTTAAAGAAATTGTGAGGTTGCATGGAGTTTCGGTGTCTATTGTGTCGGATCGGGACCTGCGTTTTACGTTGGCCTTTTGGCGCGAACTCCAAAAACCATTGGGTACCCGCTTCGACTTTAGCACCGCCTTTCACCCACAAGCTGATGGCCAAACGGAACGATTAAACCAAATCCTGGAAGACATGCTTCGGGCATGTGTTATGGATTTCATGGGGAGTTGGGATACTAAACTACACTTAATGGAATTCTCTTACAACAACAGTTTCCAAGCAACCCTTTGAAGCGTTGTATGGAAAACGGTGTAGATCCCCATTGTGCTGGGACGAAGTAGGAGAACGAGAACTAGTAGGACCCGAGCTGGTCCGCATCACCAACGAGGCGGTACAGAAAATTAGAGTAAGGATGCGCACCGCACAGAGTAGGCAAAAGAGCTATGCCGACGTTAGGCGTAGGAATTATAGGAATATTTGTAGTTGTTGCTTATTCATTTTTAACTTATGACATTGATTTCATTCCAATTATAAGAATATTTGTCCACCAAGTTTGAATCTCACATGATTGACTTGTTCGTGGAGTTAGAATAACTATTGCACAATTGCTGTCTTACTTCTACAAGAGTGCTGTAACGACCCGAAATTTTCTACCTAATTTAAGGTCGATACTGTATACGTACATAAACATTGAATGCGGAAGACTTCATTTAAATTCAATAAAACATAACCTTTATCTTAAAACACAGCCATGGACTTACTTGTTTCGAAAACATCTTTAAAACGACCCTACAAAAGATTAAATAAAACAAATAAGTTAAAAACATCCTATTCTAGCTTAAGTCTAAGAAAATAAATACCACTATCCTTTGCATGTGCCATGGTCTCGAGTTGCGATATCGTCGTCAGCCGTACAGGAACGCCTTGCCTTAACCTGAAAAATGTAGTAGCACATGGCTTGATCATTAAGAGAAATACTCAGTAAGTGACCCCACTATTGGGGTTAAATGCAACAATCACATGCAAACGAGATGATGGGACCTATCTTTCAATCTGTCTTCCTACGGTGCTGTTCTAACAGGTAATTTGGACGTGTACCATATACTCTACACACAGCCCATACATGCGAGTATGGGCTCACCAGTCAGTTTGCACACCGTTGGGCCACTTTCCTTGTCCAACGAGCATACACTGTGTAACGACCTGAAACTCAAGCATACGTTTGTCTATGAAGTTTGAGTATGCTTGTCCACGAAGACTTGTTCGTGGAGTTAGAATAATTCTTGCACAGAGTAGACATTTCAGTTTAGTGAAAAAGGTGAATAGATAAGATATTAAGTGATAAGAAGAAAAAGGAACGGATTTAAAACCACGACAACATTTACCCATAGATTACATTGACCGCACTCGATCTTGATTTAACTTTCATTGCATTACTTTATATTCCAATCCAAATAAACACACCTTCAACACTAGTTACAATTGAGATCCAATCCTTTGTTGAATTTTTTAAAGTTTAGGGTTTAAGTTGTATGCCTCTTTATTTATAAATAAAATAAAGGAAATCCCTTCGTTTCAACTTATTTATCATAGAAATTGAGAGGTAAAATAAATGTCATCACATATTATAAAGAAACTACATAATTAAATTCTTTATCAAATCATCTAATTTGAGTTTCACATTGGAACATTGAAATAAAATTGGTCATTTTAATATGAACTAAAACATTAATCATACAATATAAACTTAAAGAAATTTAAAGAAATTCAAAGGTTTCATCGTATCATGCGAGATTTTGAGGTTTCATATATGTCATGAAAGGTTTCATTACGAGGTCTTTTTTTCATATATGTCATGAATGGTTTCATTTTGAGGTTCCATGTCTTTGTATGCTCGTTGCTGGAAATCTCAAACAAAAACTTTCTTTAATCCCTTAATAGTTTGAAAATTTAGTGGTAAAAGTGCACCGCGCACTTGTATGGTCTGGAGAAGCTTTACTTGTCTTATAGTTTAGGTGCTTTATCCGTTTTTTCAGTCGAAAGGGGAACCTTATAAAGATGTATAGATTCTTATTAAAAAAAGACAGGATTAACTGAGGGCTATTCAAACACAGGATTAATAGAGGGCTATTCAAACACGGGATTAACTGAGGGCTATTCAAACACAGGATTAACTGAGGGCTATTCAAACACGGGATTAACTGAGGGCTATTCAAACACAGGATTAACTGAGGGCTATTCAAACACAGGATTAACTGAGGGCTATTAAAACACAGGATTAACTGAGGGCTATTCAAACACAGGATTAATAGATTAACTAAGCACAAGATTAATTGAGGCTATTCAAAGGCTATTCAAACAAAGGATTAACTGAGCACAGGATTAATTGAGGCAAACAGGCACAAACAAGTAAATTAAACGGTATTCCTATAACAATTGGGATTATGAGTTTTAAGTTCATAGGGGTAGCATGAGATGTGTAGTAGGTGAGAAAATCACCCGTTTGATGGAATATGCTACAAATCCAATTATAAGTGATCTCAATATCAGCACAGCTTCACATGAAAAATCAACACAAAATCAAAGCTTTATTCCTCTTCATTTATAAATACAACGAATTGTTCACTCCAAATTTATTCTCTAGAACGTAAAAGAAAACTACATAATTAAATCTCTTCCTCAAACGATCATCTTTTGTAGAAATAGCTTACGCTCACGAAGGACAAATAAGAGGTTTTTGTATCCCAGTAACAACCGGTTTCACATTCGAACATTCAGATACAATTGGACCTTCACGTCCAGTATAACTGATATCAATGTTAGATAACTGCACATCTTCACATGGATAATCAGCACTACACAAAAGCTTCACAGCAACTGCATTACCAGCAGTACCTCTAATATTCTTGAAACTCACCTTACTTATCTTGATTTTCGACGGAATCTGAAAAACATCAAATAAACACAATTTTAATGAAATTATTTCTAATTAAAATAAAATAAAGAAAATAAAAGATTTCGGAATTCCAGTACCTTCCTGTTACATTTGTTGTATGGACAGTATTGCCATGTTTTGATCCTTAGGCCATTTGTTGTACCAATTAATTTACAATTTTTGACATAAAGCCCAGCAACCGGTTCTTCAACAAGATATTGTCCTAGACTTCCTACGCTTATGCCGTGTCCAGGTCCCACACGTCACGTTCGTAACTGTTACCTGTCTGCTTCCATCTCCGAGTGAGATACAATCATCACCAGTACCAATAACTGAATTGATGATATTAACTCCCATTGTTGTTTTTTCTGCTCAACAACGACCCATGTGAATTCCATCACTATTACTTAAGAAATAAGTTCGCGATGTGAGAGAATTTGTGGTGGTTATTTTGTATTTTTTATTATTGGCATGTGGTCTGGCAAAATCAGAGTGATATAGTAAGGTGATTTGTTTCATAGTAAATTAGAGGTAATTTAGCTTTGGTTTAATGCTGTGAGTTGTCTTTTTTGTTGAAGTGCCTTTTGGTGTTGGTTAGTGATTGATTATTTCTAGGTGATAGATGTGCATGTTATTAACAGTTGTGATATCAGTTATATGCTGGTGTACTTGGTGTATGGTGGTCCAATTTGTATTGCTGATATGTGTTTGGTGGGCGTGCAATTGTGAAATCCGTGGTTTGTACTGTGGATATTTCAAATTAACCTTTCTTATTTGTCCATTCCTTGTTGAGCGTGAGGCATTTTCGTACTAAAAGTGGATCGTTTGCTTGTTTTGAGGAAGATGTGATTGTATTATTTATTGTAGTTTTGCTTGTTAGCGCGTTTCTGATGAGAATATATTTGGATTGTGATTGATCAATTGTCGTTGTGGAATTTTTGTGATGTATTAGATTGTTAGATGGAATAAAGACTTTGATTTTTTGTGGTATTGATGTTTTCTGTTGGTTGAATGTTATGTTATAGTTTGATGATCACTTATGCAGCAATAGATTACATACGTGTATAAAACTGTCAAATAATTATACAGATCCCATGATTTTACTTATGGTGGAATTTACCGTTTGTATATTTCTGACGGTGGTTTGTTATTTTTGACTTAGCGCTTCAGTGTTAATTGCTTGATTATTAGAAGTCTAATTACGTCATCTTTGGTTATACGGGTTTCTCTGTTGATCCTTTGTTTAATATCTTTATTTTTATTAGAATTATTTTTGAAGGTCAGCTGGTGTTAGCATGTGATTCTGTAGCGATTGTGCTTTTGTCTTAATTTCATCTATTTACTCACCGCGTGACAAAGTGATGTAATGCTCTTATATTTTCGTTTCTTTGTTGTTCTGTCTCTATTGGTCCAAGTGACTTTTTTTTGTTTTGTTTGGATTTCGTATGGATCGAGCATTTTTATTTTTTTAGCTGATCGATTTTTGAAAATGATGAGATGTTTTTAGAAAATTTTGAGGGTTTTTTTGTAGTATGAGTATTATTGTTCGAAAGAGATTTTTTTGGGAAAGAGAACGTTTGATTTTGAGCAAGTCATATTGAGAGAGTTATAACTAATGGCTTATGCATTGCCTTATAATAGTAGATTAGTCGCGCAAACTAAATTGATACTTAGTTTTTTTTAGTTAGTGAAAAATGAAAGCTCTCATATATTTGTTAGTTTTGTTATCTATTCAATTTTTTTTATTGAGTATTATTTTGTTTCAAGTCTTTGATGTATGTTAGCTTTGGGATATATAAAAAATGAACAAAGATTAGGTTTTGCATATTAATAATCTGTTGTCCCTGTTTGGTTGTTTGTAGTTGGCTATTGATTATAATAATTAAGATTTAATAATCATTGGATTTGTGCGCGCGGATATTGTTTATGATTTTTTTCTATACCCTTAAGTTTTATATTTGTTATGATGTGTATATTGTCTTTTAGTTCTGATATTATGAATGTTCACGAATGTTTAATATATCACTTGAATTGAAAATGCTATGATTCTGCTTCACACAGAGTAAGGTGTTACTCTATTTTTGGTGTTTTTTATTTTTTTTTTTGATTAAAATGGTTCTCCTGTCGTTGTTTTTATAATGTTATGAAGAGGAATTGCATTCTAGTAACGCGTTTTGATGGTTGGTAGACCGATAGGAAGTTAAGATTCGTTACCAAACCTGAGGATAGTTTGTACATTGATAAATGTCTGCTTGTGTCTTTGTGAT
>CM031896.1:7748603-7778020 GCA_018691285.1 Cucurbita argyrosperma subsp. sororia | reverse complement strand
AGAGACCAACATGAATCTATGGTAATAAATGGCCCGAAGAAAGTAAGGAACGATCGAATTGCTTTGAAAAAAGAAGGTTTGTTTGCACCTGATTTACCTTTATTGTGGGAAAAGATCATAGGAATGGAAGCTTGGGTGGGATATTTTGTAGAAGCGGAGAAAGAGAATGTGAAGCAATATTGGCTAGAACGCCCTTTTAACAGAGCTCCCATGGTGTGAATGATAGGAATGGGATAGAATAAGGGTGGTAGGGTGAGGTAAGTTATCCAATGACCTTTACGACCAGTTGCTTCCATTACTTCAAACATATTCAAACACCGAAACCCGCAATTCATGCTCGACTAGATTTTATAGTCTAAGAGACCCAATCATAACCTATGATTACGGGTGCAACTTTGAACCGTAATCACTTAAAATATGCCGACAATGATAAGTTAGAGTTTCGTATAAACTTCGAACAAACACAAATAGAGGACAACGCTTTAGGTATCTAGGCCAATGGAACGCCGCAACCATCGCTGCACGCACGGCAATAGTTTAGGAATCACCACACAAACTCCCTCTCCAGCCAATCGTATAATATTGTCCACTTTGAGCAGAAGCGTCTCAGTGACACACTTACCTGTTTATGCTTTCCTCAAACTGCCTTCGTTACCCAATGTAGCGTCGTATAATTCTTTACTGTAGTAAGTCACTAATGAGATTTATCCCAACCTCCATTAAATTGCATAGCTGAGTGAGTAGGGACGCCACTACTTACCTAACAATCCGAACACACATCTTAACAATTACAGGCACCCCGCTTACATTCAGCTTTGCGTGGAGCATTAGACGGTAGAACACAAAAGGGTGGTCAAGTTTAAAATGCAGAAAAAAAACACTCATGGGAATTGTTTAATGTTTGTTCGTATGAACCTGAAGGATGTTCCATATTGAGACGCATAAGGAAGCAGCTGCTAGTAAAAGGCCACCCCATGATCCAGCGATCTGTTGTGGAGGTGAAGACTAGAAGCTTGTGTTTGAATTGTAAATGTGAAGAGGAAGATGGATGTTGACGCACTGCTGGGCCTATGTAAAGCTCCTCTGATGTTGCTCCTATAACTGATATCATTGTCCCTACTACTTTGGTATGAGCTGGGGCTTTTCCAGTTAATTTTTGTCCTCCTGAATCATCTCAAACCATATTACTCCATATAATATCACAATCACAATATCCCAAGACTTTAAAACATGTATGTAAGGGAAACGTTTCCACATAAGAAATGTTTCGTTTTTCTCTCCTACCAATATGGGATCTCACAATCCACTCCCTTGTAGACCCAGTGTCCTCATTGGCACACCGCCCAGTGTCTAGCTCTGATATCATTTGTAATAGGACAGTCCAAGCCCTATTGTCCTCTTTGGACTTTCCTTTTCGGGCTTCCCCTTAGAGAGAGGTTTCCACACTCTTATAAAGAATGTTTCGTTATCCTCTTCAATCGATGTGGGATCTCACAATCCACCCCCCTTGTAGGCCCAACGTCCTCATTGGCACACCGCCCAGTGTCTAGCTCTTATATCATTTGTAATAGGACAAGCCCTATTGTCCTCTTTGGACTTTCCTTTTCGGGCTTCCCCTCAATGTTTTAAAACATATCTGTTAGAGAGAGGTTTCCACACCCTTATAAAGAATGTTTTCATTCTACTCTTCAATCGATGTGAGATCTCACAATCCACCCCTCCTTGTGAACCAACATCTTAGCTGGCACACCGCATGTTGTCTGTCTCTAATACCATTTGTAACAGCTCAAGCCCACTACAAGAGGTTTCTACACCGTCATCAGAAATGCTTCGTTCCTCAATCCAACTGATGTGTAACGTCCTCGTCGACACACTACCCCAATGTTTAGCTCTGATACCATTTGTAATCGCTGAAACTCACCGCTATTAAATATTGTCCTTTTTGGGCATTTCCCAAATTTTAAAACGCATCATTAAGGAGAGGTTTCTAACACCCTTACAAGAAATGTTTCGTTACCCTCTCCACGAACATAGAATCTCACATATATATATTTCAAAAGATTACCCGAGAATGATCGAAAGTAGGAAGGAATGGCCGGAAGCATAAGACCCATTGCGCACACAACAATAGGAGAGCTGTAGCTTAGTCCCAAAAATGCTAGGTTTTGAGATACACATATCCTACACACAATATAATGAGTTCAATACATATGGTATGAAAACATAGGTGAATTATAGGCGAGAGAGAGGACAAACCCTATTAAACCCAAGAGAAAGACTCGGAGGAAAAGAGGAAAGGAAAACAAGATTCTTTGACAACTACCTTCCTGGCAAGAACCAACCAACAAATTAAAGTAAAGAACTTTTAAGAAGTTGGCCGTTTGCCTAATCAAGTAAACCAAGGAGTTGACAATGGTGATTGGAACCTCTCATTGTAGTGCAAAGATGAAGGAATAAGGAGAGAAGAACAATGGAAGCAAACGGCGTTTGTGTACACAACAAAATACAGAAAGTGGTCATCCATAAGTAAATGGCTGTTTTTGGCCATTATGGTTTAATGCAATGGTGCAGTGCCCTTCCAAGCTCACCATCGCCAAAAATGCGAACCACACACCCCCATATTTGGCCTTCTTTAAACTTCATGCTCTCACAGGCATGCAAGGTTCAATTGTGGAAAAGAGTCATCTCGGTGGCTCTTATTTATGCATCACCACACAGTTAGCCTTTCATGTCATCGTTGCTGTGGTAAGCTACTTGTAGAAATTAGAAGCAGCGGCTCGAATTTTGGGTGAATTAGAATTTTAAAGGGCTGACGTGAGAATAAAGCTGACTAGATAAATGTAGGTTGATGTTTTCGTGTCACAAACATTAGACCCGACGTCAAGGGAGTCATTCCAACCTCTCTGCTTTTTTTTTTAACAATGAGGAATATGACAAATCAGCTTCGCACAACAAAGGCTGGAAATTCTTTAGCCCAAAGATTTGCTTGGCCGACATTGCGGAGAAGCCCCACTCCAATAATACGTCCATACCAAACCATGTTTAAAGACCCTCGTTGTTAGCAAGAAAGTTCACCACTCTAAACTCATAAGTCTCTACTCCACGTAAGCTTTGTTTAGACTATTAGACTTTCCTTTCCCCCGGTTGTGAAAAACTCTCCTCTTTGTTGCCTTTCATATGGGTTTGAATCATGCCTCTCAAACCAGCTACCATCAGACAACGATCCCACTAAATTGCTCTCCATACTTGCACTTCCCTCGATGCTCGGTAAAACGATTTCTAAAAATGGAGCAATTTCAGAAGGGCATCCTGGACTCTAGACTTCTCTTTTTTTTCTTCAAAGGGGTCCTCCTCCTTTCGTTCTAAGGTGGCACAAAGGGATCCTGACAACCCGCTTTTCAATTTTATCCTCTATCGCGCTGAAGGCCTCTTATTTTTAACCTTTCTCCATGAGGCCTAGAAGGGGGACCGTCCCTTATGAAAAAAATACGCCATCCTCCCAAATCAATGTGTTGAAGAAGAAAAAATTGAATATCGATCTCCAATCCCATCAATCGAATCGCTTTTTTCCCAAAATACGAGAACGTTCTACGTCATACACGTACAGAGAATTATATTCATTGAATAAGAAAAATTAAAAAAAAAATGGAAACGTGGAATTGGATTGAATGATAAAATAGAATCCTGATCTCCAACAGTGATTTCAATTGATGATAAAGACTAAAAGCCATTCTTGGTTCAGTTCTCCACTCTTATTGGACAGAAAATAGAACTAAGTGATCGAAATCCCTATTGAGTCTGTCTCCTAGTTATCATAACCAACCACCAACGTTCCATTTAGATTTTAAGCCTTAAGTTATTACTTTATTTTCATTTGGACCCGTGTTTACTTATGGAAACGGAAAACTAATAATTTAAACGTGATATATGAATTAAACCATAATCGGAATATATTATAGAGTTTTGGAAGGACCTGAAAATGATAAAAGGTCGGTGGGTTTTGTGTGTTAGAGAAAATTATGCAAGTATTTGAAGCAATTATTTATTATCCTAAAATTAAGCCAAGGGCCCTTCATAATTGCATATAATTCCCTTTCAATTGCTGGAAGGCTAATGTGATATGTGTGCAGGGCCACAGATCCTCCAATGCTTGTACATAATTCTAACGACATAAACCTACGTACCCTAAGTCTATCTCAAGGATATCCAATGTTCATTTTAATCCAACCCAAATGCTTTTTTCTATAAAGTTTTAGGAAACTATAAATTTTTGTTTTGGGTTATGAGGTGAGTCTTAATTTATATCCCTAAGTTTATATACACAGTAATTTCGATATGGGTTAAATTTGATGTGTCCATACAATCTAATTAAATTATTCATGCTCTTCAAATAAATATATAAGGTACTTTTCGTAAGAATTTTTTTAAAACTTTTTTTTTAAGAAAAGTACCTGATGTTAATAACTATTTGTAAGACTCCTAAAAAATATTTTAAGATATAGATACAGTATTATAATGAGAAGTCGTTGTTTTAAATTTTTCAAAAAAATATTAATAAATTCTTTTTAAAGTGAGAATTTTTTTAAATAAGTTTTAAAGAGGGTGTGGAAACCGTCTTCTCCGTAGTGAGACACATTTTTAAATCGTGATCCTAACGATAATATCGGTGCTAAAGCAGACAATATCTAGATCAGCGTGTGACTTAGATGTTCTAAATGGTATCGGAGCTAGACACTGAATAGTGTACCAACGAGAACGTTAGACTCGAAAATGGGTAGATTGTGAGATTTCACTGATTGGAGAGGGAAACAAACCAGTATGGGCGCGGTTACATTTAATTAATTTAGCCCTAAAAACGAACTTTGGAGAGCGGCATTAAGATTATAATTATTATTTAGTGGAAGAGACGAGTTCCAAGGGCGGCATCAGAAGTTGACCCTAACTGGGTGTCGGCCCCGCCATGGCATGGCCGTGCAGTTTGGCGTCATCAAATGCCCAGCCCCGAACCACACACCCAAGTCTCCGTCGTGCCTCTCATCTTTCTCACTCCCCATTTCTTTCTTAGGGTTATCCACATTTCTCTAAACTATAATGTAAACCAAACTATATTCTAATGTGAATTCAGCCAACTTTTATTTCAAACTATACTTTATATATTATTATGTCAATGCTATATTAGTATTTTTAGCATTTTACTTGCTACATAATCTCTTAGCCAACTTTGTGATTATTTATTTATTTATTTTTTTTAAATGGTTGTTTTTGTAGAAAACTATGAATTATTTTGGTCAAATGAGTAACATTTTGAAAATGTCTGTCTATTTTAATTTATGTTTTATCCTTCTCCAATCATATCATTTCAAAATAACACTCATTTTCAGGAGCATCATGATTTGAATCGTGTTTAAGTTTTTAGTTGAAGGTGTTGTTGTTTTTTCGTTTTATACTTGTTTTAAGGTAGAGAATAATATTGGTCTTGTTGGGGCAGACATCAGTAGCTAGCCCAGATCCACCGAATGTTGGTTTGTTTATAAATCTGGGCCAATGATCTCTTTTATCCAATAACATGATCAACCACTTGAGACTTCAAATCTCAAATTCTGTCAATTAAGACCCTATTAATCAGGTAACAAATTTGTTATGTTTTTTTGTTTCTTAAAAGATCCAAATTTCACATGTTTCTAAAACATGTATTTAATATGAAATTTTAACAAACTTTAATAGCGTTTGAAAATTAAGAAAATCGTGTTGGAGTCCCACGTTCATTAATTAAGCTCAAAGTGGACAAAATATCCATACCATTGTAGAGAGAGTCGTGTTTTTCCTAACATGGTATTAGATTCATGCCCTAAACTTAGTCATGACAATAGAATCCTCAAATATCGAACAACTCAAAGTGGGGTCGATAAGTGGTATCAAATTCTCATGCTCTATCTTTAACTTAGACAGGTCAATCGGAGTTCTCAAGTGTCGAACAAAGAAGCTTAAGATGTTGGGATATACACTTCGAGTAAGCCTAATAGGTTAGGTTATAAATTTGTAGTGCAAATAAAGTAGGAATTTTGAAGGTGGGGGGGTAAAGGGGGGGTCTCCTTTCAAAACCCTTATGGTTGTTTTTGTGTTTAATCATTAATGTTTACTGTTTGATGTGGTGGGCTCTCCAAGTGATAGTGGCCTAACACGGGATTCCAATTTGATAATGTTTCTCCTGTGGAGAACACAGCAAAAAACATTCAGTATAATTCACATCCCCTCCAATTCATTGGGTCCAACCCATCTCCTACAACACAGAATAACGCTCGTCTTCGTAATTAGAGGTGTAAACGAGTCGATTCAGATCGGGTCTTGGTTCGAGTTCGAGTTCGAAAAAGGTTAAAAAAAAAGGAAGAGTTTAAGGGGCACTGTGGTGTTGTGATGTTGATTTGTGAATGAATATATTGTTTGCATTAAAAAGAGTGGAGGGATAAAATTTATTGAAGAGTGGAAGATGAGAGATAAAACGTATCTATCTTTGTGGGGTGGTGTCCCACGAAACACAGTCAAGTTGTCCTGAAGCTACAGAGAGAGCTGGCTGAGATGCCAATTTCCATCTCCGTATGCCTTAGCTTATAATAATAATGGAGTCACTATCACACCCTGTTCACTAAAGCTCCCTAACATCATCAAATAAATCCCTTCCCACTTCTCCCCCAACAAATCTCTCCACGTTTCATATCATCAAATTAAAACACCTACTCCTCTCCATTTCCTATCTTATAAACCCCGTTGGGTTTGTTTATCGAGTCATTCGTATTGTTTAATTGTGATGTTCGAGTAAATGAGAGATGTGTAATGAACTATGACCGCATCGGTATCAAGAGAATATCTTAGTATTTTTGTGCTTAGAAATCATGCGAGTAAGAATAGGGTTTGTGTGAGATCACACCATTGATTGGAGAGTGTAACGAAACATTCCTTATACGAGGTGAAAACCTCTCCCTAGTAGACGCGTTTTAAAACCGTGAGACTAACGGAGATACGTAACGAGTCAAAGCGGACAATATCTCTTAGCGGCGGCCTTGAGCTGTTACAAATGGTATCAGAGCTAGACACTAAGCGATGTGCGAGCGCGAGTACACTGGGTTGCAAGGAGGTGGATTGTAAGATCTCACATCGATTAGAGAGGGGAACAAAACATTTCTTATAAGGGCGTGGCCTCTTCCTAATACGTAATGAGCCAAAATACCAACAATATCTTCTAATGATGGTCCTTGAGCTATTACAAATGTATTAGAGCCAGAACCGGTTGTAACATACCAGTGGGAACACTAGGACCCAGGGGTGGATGGTTATAAGATCTCATATCGATTGGGGAGGGACACAAAGAATTCCTTATAAGGGTGTAGAAACCTCTCCGCGACTCTGCCCCGATACGAAAATTAATTATGCTTCATCCTCATACCGGTGGCTGCTTCGAATAGATCATATACCTAATTCTCGTTCTCTGAAAATATAGAAGAAACGGGAGTCTGTGGCGCCAATATCCGCCCATTGTAAAAGGGCCAAGCCATAACAGATGAGAAGCTATACGACTCAATTCCAACATAATTACTCTTGATATAGCTGGCTCTTTTAGGTACTTGAATATTTCCCAACAGTTCTGGACCATTTACAGTTATTGCTTCTGTAAACATAGTAGCTAAATAATCCCAACGTGTTACATAAAAAAAGGTAGATAATTGTATAATTGTTCGGTTTTCTCTGCAAATTTTTTCCATCCCTCTGTGTAAATAACCCAATATTGGTTCACAGTCAATCAACATACTTCACCATCCAAAGTAAGGATGAGTCGAAGAACACCGTGCATTGATGGGTTGGTGAGGTCCCATATTGACTATCATGAGGTCTTTTCTTGTAGCTGGTCCATTCATAAGTTTTTCCTCGATTCAGCTTTCCATGAATTGCTGAAAAATGCAATAAGTTTCATAAAAAATTCAAGATCTAATAATCAAATAATTCAAAAAATTACTTTTAAGTTATTTGATTTATAGATCTTGAATTTTAGAACTTATTTGCAATTGTTCAGTCAATTCATGGAAAAGCTGAAATCGATAGGAAAAACTTTGAATGGACCAGCTACAAGAAAAGACCTCATGATAGTCAATATGGGACCTCACCACCCATCAATGCACGGTGTTCTTCGACTCATCCGTACTTGGATGGTGAAATGTATTGGACTGTGAACCAATATTGGGTTATTTACACAGAGGGATGGAAAAAATTGCAGAAAGAAGAAAACCGAACAATTATACAATATCTACCTTATGTAACACGTTGGGATTATTTAGCTACTATGTTTACAGAAGCAATAACTGTAAATGGTCCAGAAACTGTGGGAAATATTCAAGTACCTAAAAGAGCCCAGCTATATCAGAGTAATTATGTTGGAATTGAGTCGTATAGCTTCTCATCTGTTATGGCTGGCCCTTTTATGGCGGATATGGCGCACAGACTCCCTTCTTCTATATTTTCAGAGAAAGAGAATTAGTATATGATCTTTTCGAGCAGCCACCGGTATTGAGAATGATGCATAATATTTCGTAATCGGGGGAGTCGCGGAGAGGTTTCTACACCCTTATAAGGAATGCTTTGTTTCCCTCCCCAATCGATATGAGATCTTACAATCCACCCCCTTGGGTCCTAGTGTTCCCACTGGTATGTTACCCGGTGTCTGGCTCTAATACCATTTGTAATAGCTCAAGACCATCATTAGAAGATATTGTTTATTTTGGCTCATTACGTATTAGGAAGAGGCCACGCCCTTATAAGAAATGTTTTGTTCCCCTCTCTAATCGATGTGAGATCTTACAATCCACCTCCTTGCAACCCAGGGTGTACTCAAGCTCGCACATCGCTTAGTGTCTAGCTCTGATACCATTTGTAACAGCTCAAGGCCGCCGCTAAGAGATATTGTCCGCTTTGACTCGTTACGTATCTCCGTTAGTCCTCACGGTTTTAAAACGCGTCTATCTAGGGAGAGGTTTTCACACCGTATAAGGAATGTTTCGTTACACTCTCCAATCAATGTGTGATCTCACACAAACCCTATTCTTACTCGCATGATTTCTAAGCACAAAACTAAGATATTCTCTTGATACCGATGCGGTCATAGTTCATTAACACATCTCTCATTTACTCGAACATCACAATTAAACATACGAATGACTCGATAAACAACCCAACGGGGTTATAAAGATAGGAAAATGGAGAGGAGTAGGTGTTTTAATTGATGATATGAACGTGAGAGATTTGTTGGGGGAGAAGTGGGAAGGGATTTATTTGATGATGTTAGGGAGCTTTAGTGAACAGGTGTGATAGTGACTCCATTATTATTATAAGCTAAGGCATACGGAGATGGAATTGGCATCTTCAGCCAGCTCTCTCTGTAGCTTCAGGACAACTTGACTGTGTTTCGTGGGACACCACCCCACAAAGATAGGTACGTTTTATCTCTCATCTTCCACTCTTCAATAATTTATCCCTCCACTCTTTTTAATGCAACCATATATTCATTCACAAATCACAATCACAACACCACTGCCCCTTAAACTCTTCCTTTTTTTAACCTTTTCGAACTCGAACTCGAACCAAGACCGATCTGAATCGACTCGTTTACACCTCTAATTACGAAGACGAGCTTTATTCTGTGTTGTAGGAGATGGGTTGGACCCAATGAATTGGAGGGGATGTGAATTATACTGAATGTTTTTTGCTGTGTTCTCCACAGGAGAAACATTACAAATTGGAATCCAGTGTTAGGCCACTATCACTTGGAGAGCCCACCACATCAAACAGTAAACATTAATGATTAACACAAAAACCATAAGGGTTTTGAAAGGAGACCCCCTTTACCCCCCACCTTCAAAATTCCTACTTTATTTGCACTACAAAATTATTAAACCTAACTATTAGGCTTACTCGAGTGTATATCCCAACATCTTAACTTCTTTGTTCGACACTTGAGAACTCGATTACCTGTCTAAGTTAAAGATAAGAGCATGAATTGATACCACTTATCGACCCACTTTGAGTTGTTCGATATTTGAGGATTCTATTGTCATGACTAAGTTTAGGGCATGACTCTAATACCATGTTAGGAAACACGACTCTCTAGGCCTCGTAATGGTATGATATTTGTCCACTTTTTTGAGCTTAATAATGAACGTGGGACTCCAACAACGTCTCTTACTTATTTTTCTTAAATATTTTCAAACGTCTATTAAAGTTTTGTTAAAATTCATATTAAATACATGTTTTAGAAACATGTGAAATTTGGATCTTTTAAGAAACAAAAAAAACATAACAAATTTGTTACCTGATTAATAGGGTCTTAATTGACAGAATTTGAGATTTGAAACATATAGTCTCAAGTGGTTGATCATGTTATTGGATAAAGAGATCATTGGCCCAGATTTATAAACAACACAACATTCGGAGGATCTGGGCTAGCTACTGATGTCTGCCCCAACAAGACCAATATTATTCTCTACCTTAAAACAAGTATAAAACGAAAAAACAACACCACCTTCAACTAAAACTTAAACACGATTCAAATCATGATGCTCCTGAAAATGAGTGTTATTTTGAAATGATGTGATTGGAGAAGGATAAACATAAATTAAAATAGACAGACATTTCAAAATGTTACTCATTTGACCAAAATAATTCATAGTTTTCTACAAAAACATTTTTTTGAAAAAAATAAATAAATAAATCACAAAATTGGCTAAGAGATTATGTAGCAAGTAAAATGCTAAAATACTAATATAGCATTGACAAATAATTATAAAGTATAGTTTGAAATAAAAGTTGGCTGAATTCACATTAGAAATATAGTTTGGTTTACATTATAGTTTAGAGAAATGTGGATAACCCTAAGTAAAAGAAATGGGGAGTGAGAAAGATGAGAGGCACGACGGAGACTTGGGTGTGTGTTCGGGGCTGGCATTTGATGACGCCAAACTGCACGGCCATGCCATGGCGGGCCGACACCCAGTTAGGGTCAACTTCTGATGCCGCCCTTGGAACTCGTCTCTTCCACTAAATAATAATTATAATCTTAATGCCGCTCTCCAAAGTTCGTTTTTTAGGGCTAAATTAATTATAATGTAACCGCGCCCATTACTGGTTTGTTTCCCTCTCCAATCAGTGAAATCTCACAATCTACCCATTTTCGAGTCCAACGTTCTCGTTGGTACACTATTCAGTGTCTAGCTCTGATACCATTTATAACATCTAAGTCCACAGCTACTAGATATTGTCTGTTTTAATCCTGTATTATCGTTAGTCTCACGGTTTTAAAATGTGTCTACTACGGAGAGGTTTCTACACCCTCTTTAAAACTTTATTTAAAAAATACTCACTTTAAAAAGATTTATTAATATTTTTTTGAAAAATTTAAAAAATTGGTATTATATTTAAAATATTTTTTTAGATCTTAAAAATAGTATTAACACAGTTACTTTTCTTAAAAAAAAAAAATTAAAAAAATTCTTATGAAAATACCTTATATATTATTTGAAGAGCATGAATAATTTAATTCTATTGTATGGACACATAAATTTAACCCATATCGAATTACTTGTATATAAACTTAGGGATAAATTAAGATCACATCATAACCCAAAAACTAAAATTATAGTTTCTAAAACTTTATAGAAAAAAGCATTTGGTTGGATAAAATGAACATGATATCCTTGAGATAGACTTAGGGTACGTAGGTTATGTTGTAGAATTATGGTACAAGCATTGGAGTATCTGTGGCTGCACATATCACTTAGCCTTCCAGCAATTGAAAGGGCTAATAATGCACTTATGAAGGCCCTTTGCTTATTTTAGATAATAATATTGCTTCAAATAATTTCATATTTTCTCTAACACACAAAACCCACCGACCTTTTATCATTTCAGGTCCTTCCAAAACTATATAATATATTCCTATTATGTTTAATATATTCACGTTTAAATATTATTTTAGTTTTCATAAGTAAACGGGTCAAATGAAAATAAAGTAATACTTAAGCTTAAAATTAAAGGACTTTTGTGGTTGGTTATGATCACTATGAGCCAGACTCAATAGAATTTGATCCATTATTATTTTTTTTGTCAATAAGATGGAGAACTGAACCAAGAATTCTTTTTCTTTATCATCAATTGAATCACTGTTCGAGACTCACGATTCTATTTTATCATCAATCCAATCACCGTTTCCATTTTTTTTTTTAATTTTTCTTATCAATGAATATCTCTTTACTTGTATGACTTAGACGTCTCGTATTTTTTGAAAAAAGCGATTCGATTGATGGGATTGAGATTGATATTCCAATTTTTCTTCTTCAAACATATTGATTTGGAGGATGGGTATTTTTTTTCATAAGGGACGGTCCCCTTCTAGGCCTCATGGAGAAAGGTAAAATAAGAGGCTTCAGCTCGAAAGAGGATAAACTTGAAAGCGGTTGTCAGGTCCCTTTGTGCCACCTTAGATACGAAAGGAGGAGGACCCATTCGAAGAAAAAAGAGAGTCTAGAGTCTAGGATGCCCCTTCTGAATTCCCATTTTTAGATCGTTTTAAGAGAATCGAGGAAGTCAAGTTGAGAAGGGCTCGTGTCTGATTGGTAGCTGGTTTGAGAGGATGATCAACCACACTAAAACTGTGCACGGTTCAAACCCATATGAAAGGCAACAGAGGAGAGTTTTTCACAACGGGTGAAAGTCTAATAGTCTAACAAAGCTACGTGGAGTAGAAGACTTATGAGTCGCGAACTTTCTTGTAACAACGAGGTCTTTAAACATGGTTGGTGACGTAATTTTTGGAGTGGGGCCTTTCTCAATGTCGGCCAAGCAAATTTTGAGCTAAAGAATTCCAGCCTTGTTGTGCGAAGCTGATTTGTCATATTCCTCATTAAAAAAAAGAGAGAGCTTGGAATGACTCCTTGACGTCGGGTCTAATGTTTTACACAAAAACCAACCCAATATCTAGTCAGCTTATTCTCACGTCAGCCTTTAAAATAATCACCCAAAATTCGAGCCGCTGCTTCTATTTCTCAAGTAGCTGCACGATGACATGAAAGGCTACCTTTGTGGAGCATAAATAAGAGCCACCCAGCTGCTCTTTTCACAATTTGAACCTTGCATGCCTGTGAGACATGGAAGTTAAGAAGCAAATATGGGGTGTGGTTCCATTTTTGGCGATGGTGAGCTTGGAAGGCTGCACCATTGCATTAACCATAATGGCCAAAACAGCCATTACTTATGGAATGACCACTTTTGTATTTGTTGTGTACACAAACGCCGTTGCTTCCATTGTTCTTCTTCCTTATTCCTTCATCTTTCACTACAATGAGAGGTTCCAATCCCATTTCAACTCCTTGGTTTACTGATTAAGCGAGTCTTTCTCTTGGGTTTAATAGGGTTTGTCCTCTCTCTCGCCTATAATTCACCTATGTTTTCATACCATTATGTATTGAACTCATTATATTGTGTGTAGGATATGTGTATCTCAAAACCTAGCATTTTTGGGACTAAGCTACAGCTCTCCTATTGTTGTGTGCGCAATGGGTCTTATGCTTCCGGCCATTTCCTTCCTACTTTCGATCATTCTCGGGTAATCTTTTGAAATATATATGTGAGATTCTATGTTCGTTGGAGAGGGTAACGAAACATTTCTTGTAAGAGTGTTAGAAACCTCTCCTTAATGATGCGTTTTAAAATTTTGGGAAATGCCCAAAAAGGACAATATTTAATAGCGGTGAGTTTCAGCGATTACAAATGGTATTAGAGCTAAACATTGGGGTAGTGTGTCGACGAGGATGTTACACATCAGTTGGATTGAGGAACGAAGCATTTCTGATGACGGTGTAGAAATCTCTTTGTAGTGGGCTTAAGCTGTTACAAATGGTATTAGAGACAGACAACATGCGGTGTGCCAGCTAAGATGTTGGTTCACAAGGAGGGTGGATTGTGAAATCTCACATCGATTGAAGAGTAGAATGAAAACATTCTTTATAAGGGTGTGGAAACCTCTCTCTAACAAATATGTTTTAAAACATTGAGGGGAAGCCCGGAAAGGAAAGTCCAAAGAGGACAATAGGGCTTGTCCTATTACAAATGATATAAGAGCTAGACACTGGGCGGTGTGCCAATGAGGACGTTGGGCCTACAAGGGGGGTGGATTGTGAGATCCCACATCGATTGAAGAGGACAACGAAACATTCTTTATAAGGGTGTGGAAACCTCTCTCTAAGGGGAAGCCCGAAAAGGAAAGTCCAAAGAGAACAATAGGGCTTGGACTGTCCTATTACAAATGATATCAGAGCTAGACACTGGGCGGTGTGCCAATGAGGACACTGGGTCTACAAGGGAGTGGATTGTGAGATCCCATATTGGTAGGAGAGAAAAACGAAACATTTCTTATGTGGAAACGTTTCCCTTACATACATGTTTTAAAGTCTTGGGATATTGTGATTGTGATATTATATGGAGTAATATGGTTTGAGATGATTCAGGAGGACAAAAATTAACTGGAAAAGCCCCAGCTTCATTACCAAAGTAGTAGGGACAATGATATCAGTTATAGGAGCAACATCAGAGGAGCTTTACATAGGCCCAGCAGTGCGTCAACATCCATCTTCCTCTTCACATTTACAATTCAAACACAAGCTTCTAGTCTTCACCTCCACAACAGATCGCTGGATCATGGGTGGCCTTTTACTAGCAGCTGCTTCCTTATGCGTCTCAATATGGAACATCCTTCAGGTTCATACGAACAACATTGATCTGTTTGAAGTAAATTGAAGCAAATGGGTCGTAATGGTCATTGGCTAACTACCTCACCTACCACCATTATTATCCATTCCCATCATTCACACCATGTGAGCTCTGTAAAAGGGGCGTTCTTCCAATATTGCTTCACATTCTTTTCTCCTCTTTACAAAATCATCCCACCAAAGCTTCCATTCTATGATCTTTTCCCACAAAAGTATCAGGTGCAACAAACCTTCTTTTTCAAGCAATTCGATCGTTCCTTACTTTCTTCGGCCATTTATTACATAGATTCATGTTTGTTCTATGAGTATTTCACGTCATGATCTATATACTAATATCAAAGTATACGAACAAGATGCACTTTTCTTTTCCATGGCTCAATCAAAAGAGCTCCATGGTTAAACATGTTTTACTTGAAGCAATTCTATGTTAAATGACTTCATAGGAATTTTTTTGGATGCATGTGGGTGAGAACAAAGCATGTTGGGAGGACTCGTGTTGGTCTGTGGGGATAGTCTTCACTCTTAAAAAGCGAGGATTAAGTAACATGACTATGTCACAAGAGAATGTCAGGGTCATTAGGTGTCGAATCCTAATTCGAATGATGGGACATGAGACGTTAGAAATGGGGATTAATCATATTTATTGAAATTACATGGACCGAAACAAAATTCAAACTAGATAGAATAAACATCTGTAAATTTATAGAAAAGTAAATCACTAATTTTAAATGACTAAAACATAGAAAAGTAAATAAAGAAAAGGTCAACCATGACAGATTTTCCCTAAAAAAAATGTAATTTATAGTTAAAGAGGTAAGGGTTGTCGGTTAAATGTCGTCCCAAGCAATTATGTTTGAAAAACAGCTCCCTTTCCGACCAACAACAATGTCCACATCCAATTTTTCTTCAATTCTCTTCTTTTAATTTTGTGCCCACTTTTATAGCGTAAAAAAAGAACAAAATTGCGACTCGAGAACGTTAAATTACAAGTTTAGCTCATGAAAACTTTTATATTTTGTATCTAACACGTTCTCTAAACTTTTAAAAACAGCTAACAAATCCTTTTAACTTTTCAAACGAGTTTGGTTATTTTTACTCTAAATTATCTAGTTATTAATGAACAAAACAACTTATTTTTAAATCCGACTCGAATATACGAGTTTAGTTACGTCCCAACTTCTCTTTTTTGCGGTAAATGACAACCTTAAGTGTCGATGTTGTCGATGAATTTGTTGAACTTTGTTGGGGATGGGACCCACAATGATGGGCCAAGGTGTACTTAAAAATCAAAGCCATTGGACAACGCAACACATAGGCATGGTAAAGCCTCATGTGACACATAATTAAGAGGGACATATATGTGTGCGTATATATATATATATATTATATTATATGGTTTTCAATCTTAATATAAGATCTTGGTACAAAGATTTTGGGCACATTATGTCCCATATTTCTTGTTTGGTGGGAATCCACTAAATTTTGGGGAAGGGATGGCATATAGATTTCCCGAATCTTCTTGATTCTAGAAACTATATAATATAAGAATATATGCAAATGGGAGTTTAAAATTAGTACATTATCATTTGGTTCGACTTCTGATTCTTGTATCTCGTTTTATTTGTTTAATTTTGGTTCGAGAATATATATGTCAATTTAGTCCGTATGTTATTGTGAAATTCCAATTTAGTCCCTTTGTACATTTACAATTTTCAATTCAGTCCATTGTATTTAATAAATATGGAAGAAAAGAATAATTAATTAAATAATTATTTAATTTATAGTATTAAATTAAATAGACAGAAAAAAAATATATATTTCTCGTTAATAATTATTTAATATTTGTTAAACCTCAAATCATTTTAAAAGGACTTATGATTTTAAAGTCAAACCCAGTGGTGAGGTAGGGAATGTGACAGACAAATCAAAAGATTGGTGACAGATGTCAGTGTGACAGCAAATGTCGGGATGATAAAGTTAAATAATTTGGGTTTAATTTTGAATTATTTTTTGGTGAATGGTCAATTTTTATTCTTCCATTTCTACCCACCCTTTGATTTCCCAACCACTTTTTTTTTTTTTTTTTTTTTTAATAATAAATAAATTTGTATTTATTTATGGATATTTATTATTTCACATGCAATTTTATGAAGCTAATTCAATTATATTAACATGTTTTCATTTTTAAACATTTTTATGTTCGATCCATTTTCAATTATTATTCGATTTTCGCTTTTAATATTTACCCATTTAACCAAATGGATTAAATTTTAATGGGTTGATTTGGATTACAATGTTTATGTCATAAATTACATACAGGGACGTGACCAGAAAAGTTACTAGTTCAGTCATAAATGTAATATATATATATATATATACATACATACACACACACGAGCATGCCAAGGGCATATAGGGGCGTGACAGAAGGGTTCGATGATTGAGACATGAATCTACTGTTCCAATAAGTTAATATTTTCTTTTATTTTGAAAAGTTTTTATTTCATCAACTTTTAAAATAACGAAAGCTAGTTTTTCATAACGGCTATGGTTCACCGAGTTTGATATATAAATAATGAAAAAATACAATTAAAAATTAATATATTTTCTCAACATCGTTTTCAATAATTAAAAAATAATTATCTTTTTAAAGAATTAATAGCTTCTTTAATTAGAAATATAATATTTTAACCCGTTACAGTTAATTATTATCTATTAAAGAAATAAAAATATATATATAATTTTTAAACAAGGTTCCAAAACATAAATCCACTAGGTCGGCTACATATTTTTTAAAGTTTTAATTAATAACTCATAAGGAACAAACAAATAATAGGCCAAAACATACCTTTTAGTGACGCTTCTAATTTTGTTGTCATTTTCATATTTTTATTTTTATTTCTATTACAACAAATATAAAATTATTCCAATGTTCTCGTGTTTTAATAATATCCCTAAATTTTAAAACGGGTCAAAAATATCTTCACTTTATACAAAAGGCGTAGAAATTAGATAACGTATATGATATTATTTACAATTTTATAGACGATAGTTAGTGTTCAAAGTATCGTGTTGTAAGAGACCTACGTACTTAAGGAGTGCTCTATGCTCGTTGTGACGATCTACCCACTTAAAGGAGTGCTCTCCCTCTAGCTCGATTCCACCTCTTTAAAGGATAATCTCGTCCCACGAACTCTAACTCGCCGGTAGAAGCTGATCTAAAACGTTAACTTCATGGAAACTTTCGTTCTTGATGTGTTGGAATGATTCTCTATATTGTAGATATGATTTCCGTCATGGATCGTAACCTTTCATAGCTGATTTATATAGGATCCAAATAGGTGGAATCTTACCGAAATTCGTACTTTTTCTTTGATCTTGAACTCTCGACGTGAAATTGAAAGATACCACGAAATCAATAACATTGTTACACACCCACACAATATACACAAAATTTTTAATTCAACAATTGTAATGTCGGGACTTAATCTTAAATTGTATTTAAAATATACCCGACTTATTTATGGAGAGAATATTTAGTTCATAAAAATATTCTCCAAAAGAAACAAAACCGTTAGGTCACAAATTAGGTCACGAATTAATAATAAGTTAAAACATACTTTTAAGTGATGATCATATTTTTGTTGTCTCGTTCAAATCTTATATTTTTCTTAAATTGTAATCACTATCATTTTTTATATTAAAGATTATATCAAATATATAGTAATTTTAAAGTTAAATATGTTTTTGTCACTAATCATCGCGTTTAAATAAATAAAAAATATTATTCAATAATACACACGTACATGTAATAATAAAGACGGAATTTCATTGTAACACGAACATAACTCATCAACTAAAACGGTCGTAATTTTAGTCAAATCTTTGACTCTTTTTGGTTGAAAATATAATGACTTAACTAATTGAGCTATGTTGGATCCGCTTGTTATTATTTTTTCCATATTCTTTTCGAGCATCATTTATAGTTACATATGAAAAATAAATAAATTATTTTTAAAAATAATTTAAATAGATAAAATTTTAAAAAAAAAAAAAAAAAACCTTTGGAGAGTGCGAAAAGGCAGCCGACGTGGCATGATCCAATGCGTTCGTTCCCTCCAAAACCTCGAAATGATGTGGGCCCCACTTTGGGGTTTTTATAGCGAAGCCGCCCATATTATGTCGTTTTATTTTTAACGGTCTCCCTCTAACGGCTTCCCCTCAGACCAAGTGTCCCTTTTATTTTTTATTTTTTATTTTTTATTTTTTTTATTCATTTATAATTCAACTCTAAAAAATTTTCTTATGAATTATATATTCTAATTATGACGTGTTAATTTAAATTATAATTTTAGATAAGAATTAAATAATTTAGAATTAAAATTAATATATATTGTTGTTATTATTATTATTATTTTATAATTATTTAAAACAGTTTTAACTGTCAACTGTTATGAATAGAGGGAGACAGCTTTTTTGCAGTAGCGCCCACGTCATAGGCGGTGGAGGGAAAATTAGCCGCCAACTCAGGAACGTGATTTCTGACATGCTTTCCACGTGATTTTCAGACAATACCACCCCTGTGGGCCCCGCCAACTGCCTTTTTTTTTTTTTTTTTTTCCTTTAAATAAAAGCTAAATAATAATTTTGTATATTCGTATTTAATAAGTTTAAAATTCTTTATACTGTGTAAATTTAAAATTTTATTAAAAGAATTTTAAAATCTAAAAAATTTATTTAATTTTTTTTATATTCTAAATTAAATATTTCCTCTAGATTTTATAGTGCAAAAAGATGATTAACAGAATTCTTTATTATTTTTATTTTTATTTTTATTTTTATTAAAGACATATCAGCTTTTCTTTTATCCTAATATGTACGAATTTGTTCCTTTTCATTCTATTAATTAATTATAACTAAAATAAATAAATAAATAAAGTGGTTAATCATTAATACATGGGAATTTATTTCCCACTTGCATTATTTATAACCAACTTATTGAAATTAAATTTTCATTTAATAAAAGCCATTAATATATATAGTTTTGGAACAATATTTATTTGGAATTAATGTAATCTAATTTATTACCACATGGGTAATAAATTAAAATTAATAATAATTACATTTACACTATTTAATGAGCTTATTAAGATTTATAGCATCTATAGACTCAACCCATATTAATTAATATTAATATTATAAACTTAGGATACTTTATTAACCTAATTATTATTTGAATCATGCTTATTATCCTTAAATGATTAACATTGAATTTTCATATTCTTATAAATGTAATTTAATGAAAATATTAAAAAAGACAGCATAATTGAAAAAAAAAAAGATTTAATAATTGAATATATTTGTTTTGTTCTCCCAAGCAAGCGTGCTTTCCACTAACCACGTCACTCATCTACTACCTCCTTTATTTACTAATATGCCCTTTTGATTCAAATTTACTCATTTGCCCTTCTCGAGCAATACACACGAGATCAATTTAAGTTTAGTTCAATTAATTATTTAATTAAAAAAATTTAAAAAAATCGAAATTTTAAGCAGGTCGCACGTGCGGTGGCATAATTTTGGTCGGCAAAAGAAAACGGAAGGAATTGTAAATCAGGAAGGTGGGACCCACCTGCCAGCTGGATCGGAACAACTCACCTTTTCTCTTGGTGGTAGCTAGGCGAATACTATCGAGTCAATTGCAAGCAAAGCTACACGTCAGTAGCTTACGTGGCATCCTTGCTGGACATTCCAGCTACTTCCATTGGCCAAACTCCCACCAATAAAATCAAAGTTGTCTTGCAGTAAAATTTAAATTTTGAGCTGTAACCTTTAAATATATTAATATAATAATTGAGGGTAGAAAATATATTAATTTTTTTAAAAATTTTGAATTTATTGTTAAATATTAAATACAAAATTAAAAAAATTAAGAAAATCCGGTCAGGCTAAAAAATAACATCACGGGTAGGACTCCTCAGCTCCAAAAACGATTCAACTGAGAGTAACAGTTAATCGCCAAAAAGTAAGAGAAAAAAAAAAAAAAATCTGAGAGAGGAAATAAAAAGGGAAAAATAAAAAGGATATTGAAGATTTGATAGGATATATTATATAATCATAAATGTTGTTGTTGTGCTAAAGAGGGCGGGTAGAGATTTTAAAGATCCAAGCGACGAGAAAAGCGGATTTACAGAAAACAGAGCGTGTTTAGAACCCTATTTTTCTCTCTGTCGATTCTGTTGTTTCGCTATCGGTTTTTTTTCTGTGTTTTTTTTTTTTGGTTTTTTCTTGGTGGGTTTTGGGTTTTTTGAAGATGATGATGGAGATGGAGTGGCCTTCTTGTCTTGATGTAATAACGAAAAGCTTGTTATTAGGATGAACACACCAGTTTCACTCTCTGTTTTCATCGATTTCCCCCTGTTTTTTGTTGAAATTTTCGAACCCATTTGATGGTCGGGTTTGGCTGTTGAGTTCTTGAAAATTTCTTATGATTTTTGTTTGTTCTTTCTTCACTTGATTTAGGGTTGTGATTTGATAATGGGGCGCTTGCTCTACTGCCCACTCTCGTGAAGGTACAAAGAACAAAAAATCTCTCATTAATAAATGCCTCTGTTCATCTCTGTTCGTCTCTGTTCATCTGGAACTGTGTTTGATTCTGTCGCTGAAATGTATTTTGTTTGAAGGTTGATAGTGCTAGAAGATATGAAATCTCTTGGAGGCTGTACAGATCTTACTGATATTAACCTCTCGATCAAGAAAGCTTATGTTTCTTCAGATGGGCGATGGTCATGGATGGGTATGATTAAGAACAGGAACATCTTGTTTTTTGCCTGTTTGTTCTTCATTTTGAATGTTTTTTAATGGTTGTGTTCTTTAATTTCATTGTAGTGTTTTCATGTTACTGATCAGAACGGCGTCGCCGTTCTGATCAGTAACATGAAACACTACAATGAAATTAAAGAAACACAACCATTAAAAAAACATTCAAAAATGAAGAACAAACAGGCAAAACAAGATGTTTCCTGTTCTTAATCATACCATCCATGAACCATCGCCCAATCTGAAGAAACATAAGCTTTCTTGATCGAGAGGTTAATATCAGTAAGAATCTGTACAGCCTCCAAGAGATGGGGGGGGGGGGGTGGGGGGGGGGGGGGGGGGGGGTGATTTCCATATCTTCTAGCACTATCAACCTTCAAACAAAATACAGTTTCAGCGACAGAATCAAACACAGTTCCAGATGAACAGAGACGAACAGAGATGAACAGAGCATTTTAATGGAGATTTTTGTTCTTTGTATCCCCTTCACGAGAGTGGCAGTAGAGCAAGCGCCATTTTATCAATCACAACCCCTAAATCAAGTGAAGAAAGAACAAACAAAAATCATAAGAAATTTCAAGAATCAACAGCCAAATCCATCAAATGGGTTCGAAAATTTCAACAAAAAACAGGGGAAATCGATGAAACAGAGAGTGAAACCTGGGTGTGTTCATCCTAATAACAAGCTTTCGTATTCATCAAGACAAGAAGGCCACTCCATCTCCATCATCATCTTCAAAACCCAAAAACCCACCCAAGAAAAAACCAAAAAAAAAAACACAGAAAAAAACGATCGAAACAAAGAATCGACAGAGAAAAATAGGGTTCTAAACACGCTCTGTTTCTGTAAATCCCTTTTCTCGTCGCTTGGATCTTTAAATCTCTACCCGCCCTCTTTAGCAACAACAACATTTATGATTATATAATATATCCTATCAAATCTTCAATATCCTTTTTATTTCCCTTTTTATTTCCCTCTCAGATTTTTTTTTTTTTTTCTCTTACTTTTTGGCGATTAACTGTTACTCTCAGTTGAATCGTTTTTGGAGCTGAGGAGTCCTACCCGTGATGTTATTTTTTAGCCTGACCGGATTTTCTTAATTTTTTTAATTTTGTATTTAATATTTAACAATAAATTCAAAATTTTTAAAAAAATTAATATATTTTCTACCCTCAATTATTATATTAATATATTTAAAGGTTACAGCTCAAAATTTAAATTTTACTGCAAGACAACTTTGATTTTATTGGTGGGAGTTTGGCCAATGGAAGTAGCTGGAATGTCCAGCAAGGATGCCACGTAAGCTACTGACGTGTAGCTTTGCTTGCAATTGACTCGATAGTATTCGCCTAGCTACCACCAAGAGAAAAGGTGAGTTGTTCGATCCAGCTGGCAGGTGGGTCCCACCTTCCTGATTTACAATTCCTTCCGTTTTCTTTTGCCGACCAAAATTATGCCACCGCACGTGCGTACCTGCTTAAAATTTCGATTTTTTTTTAAATTTTTTTAATTAAATAATTAATTGAACTAAACTTAAATTGATCTCGTGTGTATTGCTCGAGAAGGGCAAATGAGTAAATTTGAATCAAAAGGGCATATTAGTAAATAAAGGAGGTAGTAGATGAGTGACGTGGTTAGTGGAAAGCACGCTTGCTTGGGAGAACAAATATATTCAATTATTAAATCTTTTTTTTTTTCAATTATGCTGTCTTTTTTAATTATTTTCATTAAATTACATTTATAAGAATATGAAATTCAATGTTAATCATTTAAGGATAATAAGCATGATTCAAATAATAATTAGGTTAATAAAGTATCCTAAGTTTATAATATTAATATTAATTAATATGGGTTGAGTCTATAGATGCTATAAATCTTAATAAGCTCATTAAATAGTGTAAATGTAATTATTATTAATTTTAATTTATTACCCATGTGGTAATAAATTAGATTACATTAATTCCAAATAAATATTGTTCCAAAACTATATATATTAATGGCTTTTATTAAATGAAAATTTAATTTCAATAAGTTGGTTATAAATAATGCAAGTGGGAAATAAATTCCCATGTATTAATGATTAAACCACTTTATTTATTTATTTATTTTAGTTATAATTAATTAATAGAATGAAAAGGAACAAATTCGTACATATTAGGATAAAAGAAAAGGTGAGATGTCTTTAATAAAAATAAAAATAAAAATAAAAATAATAAAGAATTCTGTTAATCATCTTTTTGCACTATAAAATCTAGAGGAAATATTTAATTTAGAATATAAAAAAAATTAAATAAATTTTTTAGATTTAAAATTCTTTTATAAAATTTTAAATTTACACAGTATAAAGAATTTTAAACTTATTAAATACGAATATACAAAATTATTATTTAGCTTTTATTTAAAGGAAAAAAAAAAAAGGCAGTGGCGGGGCCCACAGGGGTGGTATTGTCTGAAAATCACGTGGAAAGCATGTCAGAAATCACGTTCCTGAGTTGGCGGCTAATTTTCCCTCCACCGCCTATGACGTGGCGCTACTGCAAAAAGCTGTCTCCCTCTATTCATAACAGTTGACAGTTAAAACTGTTTTAAATAATTATAAAATAATAATAATAATAACAACAATATATATTAATTTTAATTCTAAATTATTTAATTCTTATCTAAAATTATAATTTAAATTAACACGTCATAATTAAAATATATAATTCATAAGAAAAATTTTTAGAGTTGAATTATGAATGAATAAAAAAAATAAATAATAAAAAATAAAAGGGACACTTGGTCTGAGGGGAAGCCGTTAGAGGGAGACAGTTAAAAATAAAACGACATAATATGGGCGGCTTCGCTATAAAAACCCCAAAGTGGGGCCCACATCATTTCGAGGTTTTGGAGGGAACGAACGCATTGGATCATGCCACGTCGGCTGCCTTTTCGCACTCTCCAAAGGTTTTTTTTTTTTTTTTTAAAATTTTATCTATTTAAATTATTTTTAAAAATAATTTATTTATTTTTCATATGTAACTATAAATGATGCTCGAAAAGAATATGGAAAAAATAATAACAAGCGGATCCAACATAGCTCAATTAGTTAAGTCATTATATTTTCAACCAAAAAGTCAAAGATTTGACTAAAATTACGACCGTTTAGTTGATGAGTTATGTTCGTGTTACAATGAAATTCCGTCTTTATTATTACATGTACGTGTGTATTATTGAATAATATTTTTTATTTATTTAAACGCGATGATTAGTGACAAAAACATATTTAACTTTAAAATTACTATATATTTGATATAATCTTTAATATAAAAAATGATAGTGATTACAATTTAAGAAAAATATAAGATTTGAACGAGACAACAAAAATATGATCATCACTTAAAAGTATGTTTTAACTTATTATTAATTCGTGACCTAATTTGTGACCTAACGGTTTTGTTTCTTTTGGAGAATATTTTTATGAACTAAATATTCTCTCCATAAATAAGTCGGGTATATTTTAAATACAATTTAAGATTAAGTCCCGACATTACAATTGTTGAATTAAAAATTTTGTGTATATTGTGTGGGTGTGTAACAATGTTATTGATTTCGTGGTATCTTTCAATTTCACGTCGAGAGTCAAGATCAAGAAAAGTACGACGAATTTCGGTAAGATTCCACCTATTTGGATCCTATATAAATCAGCTATGAAAGGTTACGATCCATGACGGAAATCATATCTACAATATAGAGAATCATTCCAACACATCAAGAACGAAAGTTTCCATGAAGTTAACGTTTTAGATCAGCTTCTACCGGCGAGTTAGAGTTCGTGGGACGAGATTATCCTTTAAAGAGGTGGAATCGAGCTAGAGGGAGAGCACTCCTTTAAGTGGGTAGATCGTCACAACGAGCATAGAGCACTCCTTAAGTACGTAGGTCTCTTACAACACGATACTTTGAACACTAACTATCGTCTATAAAATTGTAAATAATATCATATACGTTATCTAATTTCTACGCCTTTTGTATAAAGTGAAGATATTTTTGACCCGTTTTAAAATTTAGGGATATTATTAAAACACGAGAACATTGGAATAATTTTTATATTTGTTGTAATAGAAATAAAAATAAAAATATGAAAATGACAACAAAATTAGAAGCGTCACTAAAAGGTATGTTTTGGCCTATTATTTGTTTGTTCCTTATGAGTTTATTAATTAAAACTTTAAAAAATATGTAGCCGACCTAGTGGATTTATGTTTTGGAACCTTGTTTAAAAATATATATATATTTTTATTTCTTTAATAGATAATAATTAACTGTGTAACGGGTTAAAATATTATATTTCTAATTAAAGAAGCTATTTAATTTCTTTAAAAGATAATTATTTTTTAATTATTGAAAACGATGTTGAGAAAATATATTAATTTTTAATTGTATTTTTTCATTAATTTATATATCAAACTCGGTGAAGCCATAGCCGTTATGAAAAACTAGCTTTCGTTATTTTAAAAGTTGATGAAATAAAAACTTTTCAAAATAAAAGAAAATATTAACTTATTGGAACAGTAGATTCAATGTCTCAATCATCGAACCCTTCTGTCACGCCCCTATATGCCCTTGGCATGCTCGTGTGTGTGTATGATATGTATATATATATATATATATTACATTTATGACTGAACTAGTAACTTTTCTGGTCACGTCCCTGTATGTAATTTATGACATAAACATTGTAATCCAAATCAACCCATTAAAATTTAATCCATTTGGTTAAATGGGTAAATATTAAAAGCGAAAATCGAATAATAATTGAAAAATGGATCGAACATAAAAATGTTTAAAAATGAAAACATGTTAATATAATTGAATTAGCTTCATAAAATTGCATGTGAAATAATAAATATCCATAAATAAAATACAAATTTATTTATTATTAAAAAAAAAAAAAAAAAGTGGTTGGGAAATCAAAGGGTGGGTAGAAATGGAAGAATAAAAATTGACCATTCACCAAAATAATAATTCAAAATTAAACCCAAATTATTTGACTTTATCATCCCGACATTTGCTGTCACACTGACATCTGTCACCAATCTTTTGATTTGTCTGTCACATTCCCTACCTCACCACTGGGTTTGACTTTAAAATCATAAGTCCTTTTAAAATGATTTGAGGTTTAACAAATATTAAATAATTATTAACGAGAAATATATATATTTTTTCTGTCTATTTAATTTAATACTATAAATTAAATAATTATTTAATTAATTATTCTTTTCTTCCATATTTATTAAATACAATGGACTGAATTGAAAATTGTAAATGTACAAAGGGACTAAATTGGAATTTCACAATAACATACGGACTAAATTGACATATATATTCTCGAACCAAAATTAAACAAATAAAACGAGATACAAGAATCAGAAGTCGAACCAAATGATAATGTACTAATTTTAAACTCCCATTTGCATATATTCTTATATTATATAGTTTCTAGAATCGAGAAGATTCGGGAAATCTATATGCCATCCCTTCCCCAAAATTTAGTGGATTCCCACCTAACAAGAAATATGGGACATAATGTGCCCAAAATCTTTGTACCAAGATCTTATATTAAGATTGAAAACCATATAATATAATATATATATATACACACACATATATGTCCCTCTTAATTATGTGTCACATGAGGCTTTACCATGCCTATGTGTTGCGTTGTCCAATGGCTTTGATTTTTAAGTACACCTTGGCCCATCATTGTGGGTCCCATCCCCAACAAAGTTCAACAAATTCATCGACAACATCGACACTTAAGGTTGTCATTTACCGCAAAAAAGAGAAGTTGGGACGTAACTAAACTCGTATATTCGAGTCGGATTTAAAAATAAGTTGTTTTGTTCATTAATAACTAGATAATTTAGAGTAAAAATAACCAAACTCGTTTGAAAAGTTAAAAGGATTTGTTAGCTGTTTTTAAAAGTTTAGAGACGTGTTAGATACAAATATAAAAGTTCATGAGCTAAACTTGTAATTTAACGTTCTCGAGTCGCAATTTTGTTCTTTTTTTTACGCTATAAAAAGTGGGCACAAAATTAAAAGAAGAGAATTGAAGAAAAATTGGATGTGGACATTGTTGTTGGTCGGAAAGGGAGCTGTTTTTCAAACATAATTGCTTGGGACGACATTTAACCGACAACCCTTACCTCTTTAACTATAAATTACATTTTTTTTTTAGGGAAAATCTGTCATGGTTGACCTTTTCTTTATTTACTTTTCTATGTTTTAGTCATTTAAAATTAGTGATTTACTTTTCTATAAATTTAGAAATGTTTTCTCTCTAGTTTGAATTTTGTTTCGGTCCATGTAATTTCAATAAATATGATTAATCCCCATTTCTAACGTCTCATGCCCATCATTCGAATTAGGATTGACACCTAATGACCCTGACATTCTCTTGTGACATAGTCATGTTACTTAATCCTCGCTTTTTAAGAGTGAAGACTATCCCCACAGACCAACACGAGTCCTCCCAACATGCTTTGTTCTCACCCACACGCATCCAAAAAAATTCCTATGAAGTCATTTAACATAGAATTGCTTCAAGTAAAACATATTTAACCATGGAGCTCTTTAGATTGAGCCATGGAAAAGAAAAGTGCATCTTGTTCGTATACTTTGATATTAGTATATAGATCATGACGTGAAATACTCATAGAACAAACATGAATCTATGTAATAAATGGCCGAAGAAAGTAAGGAACGATCGAATTGCTTGAAAAGAAGGTTTGTTTGCACCTGATACTTTTGTGGGAAAAGATCATAGAATGGAAGCTTTGGTGGGATGATTTTGTAAAGAGGAGAAAAGAATGTGAAGCAATATTGGAAGAACGCCCCTTTTACAGAGCTCACATGGTGTGAATGATGGGAATGGATAATAATGGTGGTAGGTGAGGTAGTTAGCCAATGACCATTACGACCATTTGCTTCAATTTACTTCAAACAGATCAAACACAAAACCCTCAATCATGCTCGACTAGATTTATAGTCTAAGAGACCAATCATAACTATGATTACGGGTGAAAATTTTAACCGTAATCACTTAAATATGCAGACAATGAAGTTAGAGTTTCGTATAAACTTCGAACAAACACAAATAGAGGACAACGCTTAGGTATCTAGGCCATGAACGCCCAACCAAGTGCACACGAATAGTTAGGAATCACAACTCTCTCCACAATGGTATAATATTGTCCACTTTGAGCATAAGCTCTCGTGACTTTACTTTTGCTTTCCTCAAAAGGCTTCGTACCAATGGAGGTGTATTTCTTTACTTATAAGTCCATGATCAACTCTTAATTAGCTGATGTGGGGACACCCATTCCCAACAATCCTCAACACAAACAATTCACGCATCCGCTTAGTTGTCGTGCATAGCCTCGACAGAAAAAAAACTCTAATACTTACTGCAGTAATACCATCTTTTCATTCCGCATTTGACATGTTATGAACCGATATATTATTTTATTTGCTTAGAGTGCGCCCCCACCTGGCTGTTGCTTTTTTGTACGCCCATACCTAGGGTGTTCCCCATGGACCAAGTAACATCTAGGGCCTCCCTGCATGTGCCTACGCCCCCAAGTAACGTCTAAACAAGCCCACTCCAAACCCCCTACCTATGCCTTTCAAGGCCTATTTTTTGGATTGCCATTTGAGGTTTTTTTCCTTGAGCCTACTCCCCTCTCTAGCTTCCCTTTGAAGGAACGCCTTTCGAGAACTCCACCCGCCGAAAATCACGAGATTTCGGC